>JACEFZ010005774.1:57500-167500 GCA_014155875.1 Cepaea nemoralis | reverse complement strand
GGGGGAGGGGTGGACGGACAGTGGTTACACGATGTTCAGCAAGACAATTTCTGGAGAGCATTACTGACAGGATTCGTATAAGATTGAAACAGATTTCAAGTACAGGACAGACGCAGATGAATGGGCGAGTCTAGGTTATGGAGGGATGTGCAAGAGAAAATGGAAGGAAGAGGAAATGGGAGCGGTGGGGCGGAGAATATGGAAGGAAGACGAAAATGGGAGGGAGCGCAAGATAGGAGGATAAATTAATCAGAAGAAGGAAAGAAGAAAGAGGAGGAAAGAAAAAACAGGGGAAAGGAAGGAAGGGGTAAGTGGAGTGCGAAGAAAGGTTTAGGTGGGAAGTGGGAAAGGGAATTGTTAATGAGGAAGGAAGGAGTGGGGATGAAAAACAAGAAATGGGAATGATAAAAGAACGATGGAAATGTGAAAGGGGAAAGGAAGAAAGATTGGAAGAAGGAATGTAGACAAAGTTGCAGGGAAGGGAAAGAGGAAAGAATAAACAAAGGGAGAGAGTGGACGCAGGGACTTCATTGTTCACGTTTCTATGCTTCATTGTTCATGTTTCTATGCTTCATTGTTCATGTTTCTATGTTTCATTGTTCATGTTTCTAACCTTCTTTGCTCATATTTATATGCTACATTGTTCATGTTTCTATGTTTCATTGTTCATGTTTCTATGTTTCATTGTTCATACTTCTATGTTTCAATGTTCATGTTTCTATGTTTCATTGTTCGTACTTCTATGTTTCATTGTTCATGTTTCTATGTGTCATTGTTCATGTTTCTATGTTTCATTGTTCATATTTCTAAGTTTCAATGTTCATGTTTCTATGTTTCATTGTTCATACTTCTATGTTTCAATGTTCATGTTTCTATGTTTCATTGTTCATACTTCTACGTTTCATTGTTCATGTTTCTATGTGTCATTGTTCATGTTTCTATGTTTCATTGTTCATATTTCTAACCTTCATTGTTCATGTTTCTATGTTACATTGTTCATGTTTCTATGTTTCATTGTTCATATTTCTAACCTTCATTGTTCATGTTTCTATGCTACATTGTTCATGTTTCTATGTTTCATTGTTCATATTTCTAACCTTCATTGTTCATGTTTCTATGTTACATTGTTCATGTTTCTATGTTTCATTGTTCATGTTTCTATGTGTCATTGTTCATGTTTCTATGTTTCATTGTTCATGTTTCTATGTTTCATTGTTCATGTTTCTATGTTTCATTGTTCATACTTCTATGTTTCATTGTTCATGTTTCTATGTTTCATTGTTCATACTTCTATGTTTCATTGTTCATGTTTCTATGCTACATTGTTCATGTTTCTATGTTTCATTGTTCATACTTCTGTGTTTCAATGTTCATGTTTCTATGTTTCATTGTTCACACTTCTATGTTTCATTGTTCATGTTTCTATGTTTCATTGTTCATGTTTCTATGTGTCATTGTTCATGCTTCTATGTTTCATTGTTCATATTTCTATCCTTCATTGTTCATGTTTCTATGTTACATTGTTCATGTTTCTATGTTTCAATGTTCATATTTCTAACCTTCATTGTTCATGTTTCTATGTTACATTGTTCATGTTTCTATGTTTCATTGTTCATGTTTCTATGTGTCATTGTTCATGCTTCTATGTTTCATTGTTCATATTTCTAGCCTTCATTGTTCATGTTTCTATGTTACATTGTTCATGTTTCTATGTTTCATTGTTCATATTTCTAACCTTCATTGTTCATGTTTCTATGCTACATTGTTCATGTTTCTATGTTTCATTGTTCATATTTCTAACCTTCATTGTTCATGTTTCTATGTTACATTGTTCATGTTTCTATGTTTCATTGTTCATGTTTCTATGTGTCATTGTTCATGTTTCTATGTTTCATTGTTCATGTTTCTATGTTTCATTGTTCATGTTTCTATGTTTCATTGTTCATGTTTCTATGTTACATTGTTCATGTTTCTATGTTTCATTGTTCATGTTTCTATGTTTCATTGTTCATGTTTCTATGTTTCATTGTTCATGTTTCTATGCTTCATTGTTCATGTTTCTATGTTTCATTGTTCATGTTTCTATTTTACATTGTTCATGTTTCTATATTTCATTGTTCATGTTTCTATCTTTCATTGTTCATGCTTCTATGTTTCATTGTTCATGTTTCTATGTTTCATTGTTCATGTTTCTATGTTTCATTGTTCATGTTTCTATGTTACATTGTTCATGTTTCTATGTGTCATTGTTCATGTTTCTATGTGTCATTGTTCATTTTTCTATGTTTCATTGTTCATGTTCCTGTTTCTATGTTACATTGTTCATGTTTCTATGTTTCATTGTTCATACTTCTATGTTTCATTGTTCATGTTTCTATGTTTCATTGTTCATGTTTCTATGTTTTATTGTTCATACTTCTATGTTTCATTGTTCATGTTTCTATGTTTCATTGTTCATACTTCTGTTTCATTGTTCAAGTTTCTATGCTACATTGTTCATGTTTCTATGTTTCATTGTTCATACATTCTATGTTTCAATGTTCATGTTTCTATGTTTCATTAATCATACTTCTATGTTTCATTGTTCATGTTTCTATGTTTCATTGTTCATGTTTCTATGTGTCATTGTTCATGTTTCTATGTTTCATTGTTCATATTTCTAACCTTCATTGTTCATGTTTCTATGCTACATTGTTCATGTTTCTATGTTTCATTGTTCATACTTCTATTTTTCAATGTTCATGTTTCTATGTTTCATTGTTCATACTTCTATGTTTCATTGTTCATGTTTCTATGTTTCATTGTTCATGTTTCTATGTTTCATTGATCATGTTTCTATGTTTCATTGTTCATACTTCTATGTTTCATTGTTCATGTTTCTATGTTTCATTGTTCATGTTTCTATGTTTCATTGTTCATACTTCTATGCTACATTGTTCATGTTTCTATGTTTCATTGTTCATATTTCTATGTTTCAATGTTCATGTTTCTATGTTTCATTGTTCATACTTCTATGTTTCATTGTTCATGTTTCTATGTTTCATTGTTCATGTTTCTATGTGTCATTGTTCATGTTTCTATGTTTCATTGTTCATATTTCTAACATTCATTGTTCATGTTTCTATGCTACATTGTTCATGTTTCTATGTTTCATTGTTCATACTTCTATGTTTCATTGTTCATGTTTCTATGTTTCATTGTTCATACTTCTATGTTTAATTGTTCATGTTTCTATGTTTCATTGTTCATGTTTCTATGTTTCATTGTTCATACTTCTATGTTTCATTGTTCATGTTTCTATGTTTCATTGTTCATACTTCTATGTTTCATTGTTCATGTTTCTATGCTACATTGTTCATGTTTCTATGTTTCATTGTTCATACTTCTGTGTTTCAATGTTCATGTTTCTATGTTTCATTGTTCACACTTCTATGTTTCATTGTTCATGTTTCTATGTTTCATTGTTCATGTTTCTATGTGTCATTGTTCATGCTTCTATGTTTCATTGTTCATATTTCTATCCTTCATTGTTCATGTTTCTATGTTACATTGTTCATGTTTCTATGTTTCAATGTTCATATTTCTAACCTTCATTGTTCATGTTTCTATGTGTCATTGTTCATGCTTCTATGTTTCATTGTTCATATTTCTAGCCTTCATTGTTCATGTTTCTATGTTACATTGTTCATGTTTCTATGTTTCATTGTTCATATTTCTAACCTTCATTGTTCATGTTTCTATGTTACATTGTTCATGTTTCTATGTTTCATTGTTCATACTTCTATGTTTCATTGTTCATGTTTCTATGTTTCATTGTTCATGTTTCTATGTGTCATTGTTCATGTTTCTATGTTTCATTGTTCATATTTCTAACCTTCATTGTTCATGATTCTATGCTACATTGTTCATGTTTCTATGTTTCATTGTTCATACTTCTATGTTTCAATGTTCATGTTTCTATGTTTCATTGTTCATGTTTCTATGTGTCATTGTTCATGTTTCTATGTTTCATTGTTCATGTTTCGATGCTTCATTGTTCATACTTCTATGCTTCATTGTTCATGTTTCTAACCTTCATTGTTCATGTTTCTATGTTTCATTGTTCATACTTCTATGTTTCATTGTTCATACTTCAATGTTTCATTGTTCATGTTTCTATGTTTCATTGTTCATGTTTCTATGTTTCATTGTTCATGTTTCTATGTGTCATTGTTCATGTTTCTATGTTTCATTGTTCATGTTTCTATGTGTCATTGTTCATGTTTCTATGTTTCATTATTCATGTTTCTATGCTACATTGTTCATGTTTCTATGTTTCATTGTTCATACTTCTATGTTTCAATGTTCATGTTTCTATGTTTCATTGTTCATGTTTCTATGTGTCATTGTTCATGTTTCTATGTTTCATTGTTCATGTTTCTATGTTTCATTGTTCATGTTTCTATGTTTCATTTTTCATGTTTATATGTTTCATTGTTCATGTTTCTATGTTTCATTGTTCATGTTTCTATGTGTCATTGTTCATACTTCTATGTTTCATTGTTCATGTTTCTATGTTTCATTGTTCATGTTTCTATGTTTCATTGTTCATATTTCTAACCTTCATTGTTCATGATTCTATGCTACATTGTTCATGTTTCTATGTTTCATTGTTCATGTTTCTATGTTTCATTGTTCATGTTTCTATGTTTCATTGTTCATGTTTCTATGTTTCATTGTTCATGTTTCTTTGTTTTATTGTTCATGTTTCTATGTGTCATTGTTCATACTTCTATGTTTCATTGTTCATGTTTCTATGTTTCAATGTTCATGTTTCTATGTTTCATTGTTCATACTTCTATGTTTCATTGTTCATGTTTCTATGTTTCATTGTTCATGTTTCTATGCTTCATTGTTCATGTTTCTATGTGTCATCGTTCATGTTTCTATGTTTCATTGTTCATATTTCTAACCTTCATTGTTCATGTTTCTATGGTTCGTTGTTCATGTTTATGTTATTCATTTTTCATGTTTCTATGCTTCATTGTTCATGTTTCTATGCTTCATTGTTCATGTTTCTATGCTTCATTGTTCATGTTTCTACGCTTCATTGCTCATGAGTCTATGTTTCATTGTTCATGTTTCTATGTTTCATTGTTCATGTTTCTATGTTTCGTTGTTCATGTTTATGTTATTCATTTTTCATGTTTCTATGCTTCATTGTTCATGTTTCTATGCTTCATTGTTCATGTTTCTATGCTTCATTGTTCATGTTTCTACGCTTCATTGCTCATGAGTCTATGTTTCATTGTTCATGTTTCTATGTTTCATTGTTCATGTTTCTATGTTTCATTGTTCATGTTTCTATGTTTCATTGTTCATATTTCTAACCTTCATTGTTCATAATTCTATGCTACATTGTTCATGTTTCTATGTTTCATTGTTCATGTTTCTATGTTTCATTGTTCATGTTTCTATGTTTCATTGTTCATGTTTCTATGTTTCATTGTTCATGTTTCTTTGTTTATTTGTTCATGTTTCTATGTGTCATTGTTCATACTTCTATGTTTCATTGTTCATGTTTCTATGTTTCAATGTTCATGTTTCTAGTTTCATTGTTCATACTTCTATGTTTCATTGTTCATGTTTCTATGTTCATTGTTCATGTTTCTATGCTTCATTGTTCATGTTTCTATGTGTCATCGTTCATGTTTCTATGTTTCAGTGTTCATATTTCTAACCTTCATTGTTCATGTTTCTATGGTTCGTTGTTCATGTTTATGTTATTCATTTTTCATGTTTCTATGCTTCATTGTTCATGTTTCTATGCTTCATTGTTCATGTTTCTATGCTTCATTGTTCATGTTTCTACGCTTCATTGCTCATGAGTCTATGTTTCATTGTTCATGTTTCTATGTTTCATTGTTCATGTTTCTATGTTTCATTGTTCCTGTTTCTATGTTTCATTGTTCATGTTTCTATGTTTCATTGTTCATGTTTCTATGTTTCACTGTTCATGTTTCTATGTTTCATTGTTCATTGGGTGCCTTTTAAGGTCTGGTATAAAATGGGTAAGCCAGAAAATCTCTCTTAGGCTGCCTCCATACAACAACTGCTCTCAGGCGTATGTTGTGAAAAGACCGGCAATGCACCAGTTATGCAAAATGTCCTGCCTCAAGACCTGCACCTTGCCTCTGTCTCAGAGTTAAGCACACCAAACCTTGAGTTGGCCTTGTCGGACATATGGCGTTAGCCTAGAAGCACTGTGATAATGTCCGTTAGAAGACATATTCACTTCTCATAGACGAGGACCCTGGAGATGACAACAAAACCTGAGCGACTGGGCTGACTCATGTATCACACAAATACACCATAATTAATACCTGTATGACTGGGCCTGACCTGTCAGGTTGGCCCCTGGATTGACCACGTCCGGGCTTGAGGAGACTTCCAGCTGGACGAAGTCCTGTGTCTTTTTGCCCACACGACACACTCTCCACATTCATACCAAGCCTTATTATGATTTGGCACAATCATTTCCATGCTTCCCTCTCACTTGCAAACGCTGCCTTCTCACAACTACGATCCTGTGGTGTGGTGTGCCTAGTATAGTATTGGGGTTGTATGGCCACGCAGTGTAGTTCCCATTCCCGCAAGAATAGGAAAGAGGATACTACCCTCCCGGCCCCTGCTCTTGTCTGAGCTGTCGCCGCAAGGTACCGGTAGTGCCTCACAGAACACATAGATTTAGAGGAATGCAGGTTCTCTCAATGAGATAGAGAAGTCCATTATCTTCCGACATCATCCTATCAAGTAACAGACGAAAGAGGATAGTCCTGTGTATAGCCTCTTCTGGCTCAAGAAGATAGATCATAGATTACTATAGCTATCCAATGATGATATTCCACAGAAAGATGACCAGATGCCCAATTCAAGCCGTAGACAGAAAGATAGCAACAGCTCTCTGACGCCAAGAACAAATGAAATCCTCTGGGGAGATATATTGTTCCGTTTCACTTCCCCGGCTATGCCAAGAACAAGACGCGGCAGCAAATCGGCTAACGGTCACCCCTACCAACATGGCAAGACTGCTGTTTTGCCATATCCTCTCCGTCGTTACAACAATAGAGATTTATAAGTACCAACTTTATTACATGCCTACGGTTTACCTTTCTCCACCACCAGTAGGAGACGTTTTAATTGTCTCAGTAGTCTGTTTGCCACTTCTGTCGTTTATCTTTAATTAACTTTGACAAGTTGCAACTTGCAAACGGTACTTGTTTGCCCGGCCATCAATTGACAGCCGCTGCACCAGTACACATTGACGCAAGGCGCGCCTTCGGGACTACCCGAACGAGAGACATATATCTACTCACTCCATGTAAGATTTGTGGCATGAATAAACCCAAAGAACCATCTTCATGGATATTTGAGGGAACAAGAGAACTGAGATCCTCCAGAAGCTGTTTCCCCCTGTTTACCAAAATATAAGAATGCCATAAGGACATGAGCCACTGGCGTTTCGCTACATAGGCCCCCTCTTAAGAAAGTCGAACCCGACGACTTTCTACTGTCAGTGGTTCTGTTCGAATGACCCCTACCCTCACATTCAACCATAGGATGCCCGTGATAGGAAATCTGCTCCCACATTCTCCCTTCCGGGGATGTATTCGACCGTGAACTGATACGGTTGTAGGAGCAATGACCATCTCATTACCTCGCGTTCAATTTCTTAGAAGTTGCCAAGAACGTCAGAGGTTGATGGTCGGATTTGTACTTTTAAACTGGACTCCATACAGATAAGGTTGAAATTTCTGTACCCGCCCACACTAGAGCTAGACATTCCCGTTCGACGGTGGAGTAATTCCGTTCGGCGGGTAACAGGTTTTCGACTGGCATATGCCACCGGACACAGCACCGAAGGATTATCTCGCCCTTCCTGCAACAGAGTTGCCCCAATCCCTATGTTACTCGCGTCGGTTCTCAGAACAAACGTTTTCTCCAAATTTGGGAGTTGCAGGACTGGCCTATCCACCAAAGCCTGTTTCAGCTTCCCATAAGCTTCTTCACAGCTCGGGGTCCAGACTATAAGATCTGGTGATCCTTTCTTCAGGGTCTCAGTTAACGGCGCCGCAATTCCGTTGAACTTCGGAATGAATTTCTGGTAAAACCCACACAAAGACAAGAAAGACCTAACATCTTTTTTGGATTTAGGACGGGGTGCGAGACGGACCTTCTCAATATTCTTTTCTTCCAGGTACCAGTCCCCCTGGGTAATAGTGTGTCCCAGAAATTCCAAGGATTGATAGCCAATCATGCATTTGGCTGGACGGGCGGTTAACCCCTCCTCTTTCAATCTTATGAAGATCTTTTCCAAGGATTTCAGGTGATCTTTCATATTGTCAGACGCGATGAGAATATCATCCATAAACGAGACAACAGAAGGATCCCTTAAAGGGTCTAATAACTTTCTCATCATGCGTGTGAACACACTGGGAGCATTGCTCAGCCCAAAAGGCATCACCTTAAATTTCGTAATGGCCGCTCGGAGTACTGAAAGCGTAGCATTGGCCGAACCTCAGGTTTCACAGGGATCTGATAATATCCCCGGCTTAAATCAATTTTGAGAAGTACTTTGCCCTATTTAATCTGGCAAACAGTTGATTTGTGTTTGGTAAACGGCTCAACTTGGAATGTCGTACAACTGTTTAAATGCCTGTAATCAATACATAAGCGGTGCTCCCCGCCTTGGCTTCCTCAACAAGACAACCCCGGCATTCATAAGGAGAAGTCGAAGGAGTGATGATGTCATCGTCCAGAAGCTTCTGGATTTCAGTTTCCAGGGCCTTCTCTTTCGAAAAGGGTACTGGATATATTTTCTGGCGAACGGGTCTTGGGTAGTCAGAGTCATATCAAACTCGACCAACCCTGTCCGCCCTGGCCGATCGGTAAGAATTTGCTGATGGGACTCTAACAACCGGATGACACGGTCTGTTCTTCAGCCGACAGATCAGGATTTATATGGACATCCCTATAGGTTTCCCAGGGTGTAATGGATAACCCCGATCCGCGTCTTCGCCCGATTCAGTTTCCATCGCGACCGCCATAGTCATGAGTGGGAGGAGAAGTACCATCAGATCGGTCTTCAAACTTTTTGAGAAGGTTAGTGGAGGATTTTGGATTTCCCCTGATCCGATGGCATAGTGGTGCGGGACACAACCCTTTCCACGGGAACGGCCCCTGCCAACCAATCTCGAGTTTATTGGAACCTACTTGAGAAGTAACAACAGAACCCGATCCCCACCTTAAGAGACCTATCTTTCGTTCCTCTATTGTAGTAGGCCGCGTGTCTCTTTCTGGCGCCCTCAGATTCTGAGCTGCCAAAGCCCAAACCCGTCTGGAGTTTTTTTTAACTCTTCGACGTATTTATAAGAGGATACAGCTTCTTCAGAAGTTTCCTCTCTGTCCAACATCTCAATAAGGCTTCTAAGGGACCCTGATTGGCCTCCCGAATAGTAGAGTGGCTGGTGGCAACCCGGTCGACCCATGGGGGAACCTCCCGATAGGCGAACAAGGCGGCTGAGATATACTCATCCCATCTGTCTGGTTTCTCTTGAGCCAGCTTCCGAAGCGATGGTCATCAAGTACCATTAAACACTCTCTACTTGCCCATAGACTGAGGGTGATACGGGCTGTGTGAATGTGGTTAGTCTGGAAGATACGAAGACCTTCTTCCATCAGCTTACCACAGAACTGAGACCCATTGTCCGTTAGGATCTGGTTGGGGAATCCCAACCTAGTAAAGGTCTCCATCCAGTGCATCAGCCACTCGCTTAGAGTCGATTGTGGCCAAAGGTATCGCCTCACCCCACATGGAACAGCAATCCACCATCGTGAGAATGTACTTATTCCTCTTCCTAGTCCTAGGAAGAGGACCAACAAGATCGATGGCCACTCTCTCGAAAGGAGAGTTCATAATAGGCATGTCTCCCAGGACTACCGGAGCTGTCCAGTGTTTTGGTGCCACTCGCTGGCACTCTGGGCACGACTTGACGTACCTACGCACGTCTCCAGTCATCTCCTGGCCAGTAGTAATGGCAGGAAATGCGCTGGAGAGTTGCCCGACACCCATATGTCCACTGAAAGAATGGTGGTCCCATATGAAGAAGCTGTTCCCGATAAGCCTTAGGAACTACCAGCTGTCCATGCTGGCGATCCTCCACTCCGGCTCTCCGGTACAGTAACCGATTCTTCATATAATACTGACCCCGTCTTGGTGGGTCAGAACTTTTTGGCAACTGGTGAAGCAAGGTTGCAAAGTAGCATCCTGGCTTGAGCAGCTCGTAACTCCCCAGGCAAGGGATTCACGATCAAGGCCGGAGTCTGCTCATCTCCGATTGAGATTCTGGTTTGCATTGCCCCTACGTACATGGGTCGGTGGAATCCCTAGAAAGACGTAGCGAGAACCAAGATCATGGGAAGATTGGATCTAGCAGAACGGCTGCCTGTATAGTGCCGGTAACATATTTTGATTTGATGTCCACCTCGCATGAAGAGACATCGCTACCGCACTCTTTGTCGCCGTTTGAATCTCAATAGATTCTCCGGTTAGCTGCTCGGGACTCACTAAGTGTGATGAAATTACAGCCTCAAACTGCAGACCGGTGTCGTAGAGACACTCAACTGGTTGACCGTCACAGTACCGTTTCTACTACTGGTGGTTTTCTAAATCTTTGTTCCCAAGATCCCTCCCTTCGACCTCCTTGTGAGACCCTCCCCGCGTTCTACAAGACAAGCAGCTAGTGAGAGTCTTTCTGTTTACGCCGGCAATCAACCGTATTGTGTGCGGGAGATTTGCAATAGGCGCACCACTTTAGCACTCCACTTTTCTTTTAGGAGATCCAGGTGGACTCTTACCAGAGGGTTTCTTAATAGGAACTTTATCGAAAGGATCCTCCTTCTTAGTGTGAGCTGTTTTAGGGTTCTTCTTCTTTCCAGACCATGTGTCTGGTGGTCGGGGATTGGGTTGTGACAATTCCCCAATTATCCCCATGAGCTAGCACATACCTTTCCGCCAACGTGTTGACTAGGTCCTAACCTTTCTGCCCCATTTTTCAAGCAAGAAGGTTTGCAATGGCTTAGGCATCATTCTCTTCATTTGGTCCACGACCACCAATTCTTCCAAACTTTCATAGTCGTTGGCAAATCCAGCTAAGACATCCACTTCAAAAGGTAAGACTTCAGTCTGACACTGTAGGCTGCGAACATCTCTCCTGGCTCTCTCTTCGACTTTCTGAACTGTTGTCGATAAGTATGAGCTGTCATCTGGAACCTTTTCAATAGTGCTTTCTCCAGAGCTTCCATAGTCATTCTCCTATACCAGGTGGCAACCTAGAATAGACCTCGTACGCGGTCCCCCTCAGGCCCTGTGAGATTTTCAAGTTCCCATTTCCCTCGTTCCAATCCCATAGCCAAAGCCATCGACCGAAATCTGTGAAGATACTGGTCGATCTTATCTTTGTGTTCATCGACGGGAGCAATGGGAACTTCATTGCCTGGTATGGACCGCCACCAGAAGTTGTTGAGTCAGGGAGAACTGTGTCTCCCACTGCACCGTCTCTTTCCTTGGCAGTTTGAGCTTTCAGCTCCAGCTCTCTCATACGGAACTCATGGGTCTCTGACTGCCCTGCTCGGCCTCCATCTTCCTAACCTCAGCCTCCGCCTCAATCCTCTTGGCTTCGCGCACAGCCTGTCTGTAGTCTCTTTCCACCTCCTGCACATATTTCTGTAACTCCGCTCCATCATAACCCATTTTCACGCCCTGTAGCCTGTACGTCAGCGACATTAAACCCAGCTGATGCCATCTTAAACTCAGAGGGTAAGGGACGAGGTAATTGTCCAATAAATTTTTCTCACAATTACACAACAAGTTACATTACACGACCACAACACGTCGTATGTCGGTCAGTCTGTGTCAGGAAGAGTATAGACAATAGCCAGGCACGGTAGGCAGAACCTATTGATAGAAAACAAGGATATCTGTCCCCTATCACTAAATCAGCCAGAACTCCACCAGGATTTCAAATATCCCGCGACGTGCCCCCAGAAATTGTAACAAGCTACGTGGAGGGTCCCAAATAGCCCGGTCACAATGTTTAATTAATCTTCTTTAGCCCTGGCTGGAATAGGTCTTTACCTGCCAACCCTCCTCCGTTTTCCCTGGACTCACTGTCACGCTTCCTTTCGACCTAGGGACCTATTTCCTGCAGTGTTCTTCTGGCTGACACATAAATAACATGGCAGTCGTCAGAACAACTTGGAAGTAATTTTATTAACCTAATCAAGAACAGCACAGGAACACATAAAGGCAGATAAACAGATAGATCTACACAGACACTACACTGGTAAAGTTTTGACACAGAGCCTCCAGTCACCACAGTCAGAGATCCAGCTTCAGATACTGTCTGATCTGTCCAGATATATCTCACCAAAGATGTCAGAATCTCCTTCCTTCTCCAGCAACTGGTTGTAGATTCCACAGGCTTTTGTAGAATCCAAACGACTGGTGTGTTGAGGACTTCTGTTCATTGCCACATGAATTAATTCGGCACCAGGTCTTCACTGACCTATGAAAAGCTTTACGGTTGCAGATACGGTGAGGTGTTCGTGGAGGGATAATGTATGGGTGCCTTTTAATGTCTGGTATAAAATGGGTAAGCCAGAAAATCTCTCTTAGGCTCCCTCCATACAACAACTGCTCTCAGGCGTATGTTGTTGAAAAGACCGGCAATGCACCAGTTATGCAAAATGTCCTTGCCTCAAGACCTGCACCTTGCCTCTGTCTCAGAGTTAAGCACACCAAACCTTGAGTTGGCCTTGTCGGACATATTGGCGTTAGCCTAGAAGCACTGGTGATAATGTCCGTTAGAAGACATATTCACTTCTCATAGACGAGGACCCTGGAGATGACAAACAAAACCTGAGCGACTGGGCTGACTCATGTATCACACAAATACACCATAATTAATACCTGTATGACTGGGCCTGACCTGTCAGGTGGCCCCTGATTGACCACGTCCGGGCTTGAGGAGACTTCCAGCTGGACGAAGTCCTGTTGTCTTTTTGCCCACACGACACACTCTCCACATTCATTACCAAGCCTTTATTATGATTTGGCACAATCATTTCCATGCTTCCCTCTCACTTGCAAACGCTGCCTTTCTCACAACTACGATCCTGTGGTGTGGTGTGCCTAGTATAGTATTGGGGTTGTATGGCACGCAGTGTAGTTCCCCATTCCCCGCAAGAATAGGAAAGAGATACTACCCCTCCCGGCCCGCTGCTCTTGTCTGAGCTGTCGCCGCAAGGTACCGGTAGTGCCTCACAGAACACATAGATTTAGAGGAATGCAGGTTCTCTCAATGAGATAGAGAAGTCCATTATCTTCCCGACATCATCCTATCAAGTAACAGACGAAAGAGATAGTCCTGTGTATAGCCTCTTCTGGCTCAAGAAGATAGATCATAGATTACTATAGCTATCCAATGATGATATTCCACAGAAAGATGACCAGATGCCCAATTCAAGCCGTAGACAGAAAGATAGCAACAGCTCATCTGACGCCAAGAACAAATGAAATCCTCTGGGGAGATATATTGTTCCGTTTCACTTCCCCGGCTATGCCAAGAACAAGACGCGCAGCCAAATCGGCTAACGGTCACCCCCTACCAACATGGCAAGACTGCTGTTTTGCCATATCCTCTCCGTCGTTACAACAATAGAGATTTATAAGTACCAACTTTATTACAGCCTACGGTTACCTTTCTCCACCACCAGTAGGAGACGTTTTAATTGTCTCAGTAGTCTGTTGCACTTCTGTCGTTATCTTTAATTAACTTTGACAAGTTGCAACTTGCAAACGGTACTTGTTTGCCCGGCCATCAATTGACCAGCCGCTGCACCAGTACACATTTGACGCAAGGCGCGCCTTCGGGACTACCCGAAACGAGAGACATATATCTACTCACTCCATGTAAGATTTGTGGCATGAAGATAACCCAAAGAACTATCTTTCATGGATATTTGAGGGAACAAGAGAACTGAGATCCTCCAGAAGCTGTTTCCCCCTGTTTACCCAAAATATAAGAATGCATAAGGACATGAGCCACTGGCGTTTCGCTACAGTTTCTATGTTTCATTGTTCATGTTTCTATGTTTCATTGTTCATGTTTCTATGTTTCATTGTTCATGTTTCTTTGTTTTATTGTTCATGTTTCTATGTGTCATTGTTCATACTTCTATGTTTCATTGTTCATGTTTCTATGTTTCAATGTTCATGTTTCTATGTTTCATTGTTCATACTTCTATGTTCATTGTTCATGTTTCTATGTTTCATGTTCATGTTTCTATGCTTCATTGTTCATGTTTCCTATGTGTCATCGTTCATGTTTCTATGTTTCAGTGTTCATATTTCTAACCTTCATTGTTCATGTTTCTATGGTTCGTTGTTCATGTTTATGTTATTCATTTTTCATGTTTCTATGCTTCATTGTTCATGTTTCTATGCTTCATTGTTCATGTTTCTATGCTTCATTGTTCATGTTTCTACGCTTCATTGCTCATGAGTCTATGTTTCATTGTTCATGTTTCTATGTTTCATTGTTCATGTTTCTATGTTTCATTGTTCCTGTTTCTATGTTTCATTGTTCATGTTTCTATGTTTCATTGTTCATGTTTCTATGTTTCACTGTTCATGTTTCTATGTTTCATTGTTCCTGTTTCTATGTTTCACTGTTCATGTTTCTATGTTTCATTGTTCATGTTTCTATGCTTTATTTCTCATGATTCTGTGTTTCATTGTTCATGTTTATAAGCTTGATTGTTCACGAGTCTCTGCTACATTGTTCCTGTTTCTATCTAGATACATCGATTTTATGTTTCTGATGACCTACAACTACCATGGTCAATGGGAGAAGATCACTGGACATCACAGCGGACTTCACCGTCACCGCGACGACCCCACGACTGGGGAGAAGGCACAGCTGTATCAGGTAAACTGCCAGTTGTGTTCGCTCTGTCAGTAAACAGTACAGGACCAATGCCCACGCCTTATGGGAAGATAAACAAAACATGAGAACAATGAAATGAAAATAAACTAAACATTAACAACATGTGGTACTATCTCAGAATCCCAGGCTGTGAAACTAACATGAATCTTTACATAATTTTTTTCATTTTCTTTTCATTGTTCTCATGTTTCTTTTCATCTGTCCATTCTTCTCATTCAGTTATTATGACTTAATGTAGTCACTGTTAGTGTCTTCCCAGTGTTCATTTGATGTATTCTGTGTATTTGTTTGCTGATGAAGCCTAGTTACCGCAACGTTCTATGTTTTCTATAATTGTGTTATGTGAAGCTGCATGACTTGATGTTATGTTGGATTGTTGATATGACCTGCCTGCTAACTCAGCCTTGTGTGTGGAATTACTTCCAGCATTGTTATATGTTGTTGACATAACTCGCCTGCTAACTCAACCTTGTGTGTGATATTATTTCCATCAATGTTATATTGTTGACATGACCTGCCTGCTAACTCAGCCTTGTGTGTGGAATTACTTCCATCAATGTTATATTGTTGACATGACTCGTCTGCTAACTTAACCTTGTGTGTGCACTTACTTCCAGCAATGTTATATTGTTGACATGACTCGCCTGCTAACTCAACCTTGTGTGTGCACTTACTTCCAGCAATGTTATATTCTTGACATGACCTGTCTGCTAACTCAACCTTGTGTGTGCACTTACTTCCATCAATGTTATATGTTGTTGACATAACTCGCCTGCTAACTCAACCTTGTGTGTGCACTTACTTCCAGCAATGTTATATTGTTGACATGACTCGCCTGCTAACTCAACCTTGTGTGTGCACTTACTTCCAGCAATGTTATATGTTGCTGAGACTCGCCTGCTAACTCAACCTTGTGTGTGCACTTACTTCCAGCAATGTTATATGTTGTTGACATGACTCGTCTGCTAACTCAACCTTGTGTGTGCACTTACTTCCAGCAATGTTATATTGTTGACATGACCTGTCTGCTAACTCAACCTTGTGTGTGCACTTACTTCCAGCAATGTTATATGTTGTTGACATGACCTGCCTGCTAACTCAACCTTGTATGTGCACTTAGTTCCAGCAATGTTATATGTTGTTGACATGACCTGTCTGCTAACTCAATCTTGTGTGTGAACTTACTTCCAGAAATGTTATATGTTGTTGACATGACCTGTCTGCTAACTCAGCCTTGTGTGTGCACTTACTTCCAGCAATGTTATATGTTGTTGACATGACCTGTCTGCTAACTCAGCCTTGTGTGTGCACTTATTTCCAGCAATGTTATATGTTGTTGACATGACCTGTCTGCTAACTCAATCTTGTGTGTGAACTTACTTCCAGAAATTTTATATGTTGTGTGCATTTACTTCCAGCAATGTTATATGTTGTTGACATAACTCGCCTGCTAACTCAACCTTACGTGTGGACTTACTTCCAGCAATGTTATATTGTTGACATGACCTGCCTGCTAACTCAACCTTGTGTGTGCACTTACTTCCAGCAATGTTATATGTTGTTGACATGACCTGTCTGCTAACTCAACCTTGTGTGTGCACTTACTTCCAGCAATGTTATATTGTTGACATGACCTGTCTGCTAACTCAACCTTGTGTGTGCACTAACTTCCAGCAATGGTCCATCGACTACTGGCTTGAGATGGGCATGTCCAAGGACAGACTGGTCGTGGGCATACCCACCTACGGAATGTCCTTCACCTTGGCCAACGCAGCAGACAATGGAGTCCACGCTCCTGCAGCGGGTGGCGGTAAAATGGGCGACTACACCCAAGAGACGGGCATCCTGGCTTATTACGAGGTATCAACTAACTTTCATTTGTGTTGCATGTTTTACCCAGTTTATTTTCTCAGGTTCATGTCTGTAACTATTCTAAATCCTAACCCAAGAATGTATTCTTGGCAGAAATTAGATCTCTCAAATGGCACAACAAAATATTGGAGACCAACATCTTTATTGTGAAATAAGACTCGATTCAACAGCATCCAAAGATGTTCAGTGTCCACACTGTCAATATAACTGGTGTCTTGTCCACATTGTCAACATAACTGGTGTCTATTCCACATTGTCAAGATAACTGGTGTCTTGTACACATTGTCAACATAACTGGTGTCTTGTACACATTGTCAACATAACTGGTGTCTTGTCCACATTGTCAACATAACAGGTGTCTAGTACACATTGTCAACAGAACTGGTGTCTTGTCCACACTGTCAACATAACTGGTGTCATGTCCACATTGTCAACAGAACTGGTGTCTTGTCCACACTGTCAACATAACTGGTGTCTTGTCCACATTGTCAACAGAACTGGTGACTAGTCCACATTGTCAACATAACTGGTGTCAGGGTCTTAAACCTGGCTCGTTAACCTAACACATGTGAGACAGTACAAATACAACGTGATTTGACTTGAGACTCAACGACACGAAGTTTCGATGGATTTATTTACAGATCACGATCTAGAGATGATCATCACAATACATAAGTTATAACAATACACTTCCAAGCAACCCACAGCTTACAATCAGTCTCACAAGATGTACAAGCACTCGACTTTCGGGCCACAGAACTACACAAGCCTTTCTCCCATCATACGTCCAGTCGAGTCCGCGTCCCAGAGCTGTCTGGCTATTTCCCGCAACGCGCCTGTCCACCTGAAGTGGCTTCACGAGGCCTGCGTGCGTCCTGCTTTGTCCTTGCCTGACCGCTGGCTGTCTCGTCAGCCGGCAACCTCGCAGGCAGGTAACTAATACTCGCCTGGCGGGCGTAACGATGTTACAGCATCCCCGCTAGGGACTATTCGCCTGGCGGGCGTAACGATGTCCCTGCATCTCTGCTGGGAATACATTAGACTCTGACATGCTCCCCCGGGGCTTCTTCATGAAAGATGTTATCTTTCATGTACACTCTATATACAATACTGGGTTAATATTTTTAACCTGTCAGAGTCAACCTTTCTGTTATATACCTTGGTGTAGAAATAGATAAACACACACATCTTGGCATAGAAACACATAAGAAATGTACATTGTATCTAAAGACATGTGGTGTTCAACCTTTAACACTCGTCAAGCTTCATCCTCTCGATGGCTGATTACCTTAATTGCATTATTGACCCAGTCAGATCGGTAGTAACAGCTTCCCAAGCAACTACCTCGCAGCCTTTCAAAAAAAAGTAATAATATGCTTTTTGAGACAAAAAACATCTGGCAAGACCGTAATACGGCTTTATATAAGTCGCATTCAACGCTCAAACTCTGACCTCATTTAGCCAGGAGTTCTTGTGTCGGTCTGCAATGTCGGTAACACTATACCATGCCCAGTAGATGGCTTCTTGGCGTGTTAACAATCTGGCAACAACATGGCTATTTATACACAATACATCATCGTATACATTTCAATTAACGCCCTTGGTGTAATAATGTAATAACAATTAAATGAAAGGGACATAACTTCAAAAATTATGAAATATAATATCTTACAATAATAATTCTATTTCTCAGCGTCATAGCTTGATGTTTCTCCATACTAGCGAAAAAAGGTCGATAGTATGAATAAATTAATCAAGATATGATTCTAAGATTACATTTAATGAAAAATATTAATACACAATTCGTGTATTCGAAATTATTGAATCGTCAATAGTTTAGAAGTGTTATAACTTTTTAAGCTTTTGTTTGTCGTCTGCTAATTTTGAACTAAATTTCTAAATCATCTGGAAGTACACACGAACCGTTGATGTTGAAATCTGTAGAACACACTTGTTCCGGTCTGATGTAGTAAAACGGAATGTGCAATGTTCTGATCGTTCATGTGTTGGTTGTTTCACTGGAAAAACTTCTGGATTTCGATTGACTGAAGTGGCATAGATGTCAATGTTCAGGTCACAGTTTCACACACGGAGTTAAAATATCACTGGATAAGTTCCAAATGCAGCTACCACGGATAAATTTGACAGTTCGCTTACGGTAAGTTCAGAGCGAGTGGTACTGTTCTTGTTTCGTAATATATACAATTAATAAAGTTCTCTTTCTACCACACACTACACAATTATTCACGACAATCACTACATTAATAGTAAAATAAGAAAACTATTTATATTGGGAATAAACCCTATCACATCATATAGACATACACAGCTTTCGTGAAAAAAAACTTCACTGATGCATGGCTGTGTTGGTCTGAGTGTATTTTACACACTGCACTCAGACATTGGTGCTTACTGGGTCGGTCGGACAACGGGACAAAAGATCGGCAATCGTGTTGGTTCTGCCCGCGATGTGTCGAACTTCAAAGCTGTAATCTTGAAGCTTAAGAGACCAGCGAGCTATCATTTGGTTGGAAGGTACACCTGAATTGATAAATCTCAATGGACTACTGTCAGACTCCACAATAAAATGACGTTCCAGGAGGAATCTGGAAAATTTAGTTATACCCTCAATTAGAGCAAGGGCTTCCAACTGCGGTGTCGACCAAAAGCGTTCTCTAGGTTTTAATTTTCTCGAGAAGTAATATACAGGATGTAAGATGTTATCATGTTCCTGTAACAGAACTGCTCCAATCGCTACGGAGCTCGCATCTGTGCGTAATCTGAAAGACATAAGAGAATTTGGCAATTTGAGAATGGGATTCTTTAAACTATTCTCAGAGAAATAAGATAATACTTTCTTGAATGCAAATTTTAGGCATTCATTGCTTACAATTTTCTCCGGTTTATCTTTTGTTAGTAAGTTAGTAAATACTTCGGTCAGTTCAGCAAAATCTGGTATGAACTGCCTATAATAATTTATAAGTCCCAACAAACTTCTGACTTGCTTTTTCGTAGTCGGAAGTGAGAGTGTTAGTATCTTGGACAGAATGTTATCGTCTGTCGTGACAAAGCCATTAGATATTTTGTACCCCAAGAAGGATATTTCCTGATAGGCTATGTCTAATTTTGCAGGCTTTACCGTCAGTCCGTGCTGTCTAATGCGTTCAAATGTCTGTTCTAATGTCTTTATGTGGTCCGTCATCGTCTTTGTGTGAACACAAATGTCGTCTATATAACAAATTATGTTCGGTATATCTACTAGTAACAGTCGTGTCATACGTACGAATGTCGCTGGGGCATTGACAAGCCCAAATGGAAGTTTGCACCATTCGTACAGTCCCCAAGGTGTGGCAAAAGCTGTCAGATGTCTGCTCTGTTCGTCTACTGCTATTTGCCAGTAACCTTTAGTCATGTCTACCTTCGTAAAGAACCTAGCGTCTGTCAGTTCTGTCAGTAGATCTTCAGAGTTTGCCATTGGCTCCAGATCTAGAAGATTTATCTTATTTAGTTTCCTATAGTCGACACAAAGTCTTATCGTGTTGTCCTTTTTGCGTACTATGACCATTGGAGATGAGAAATTTGATTGGGATCGTCTGATGATGTTGTTTTTCTCTAAGCTAATGATCTCTTGATGTAAGTGTTCTTTGTAATGCAATAGAATGGTGTATGGTCTGCATTTTATGGGTGTATTTGACGTGAGTGTGATGTGATGTTGTACTAACTCTGTTTGTCCTGGGTTGTTGGAGAAAATGGTGTTGTACTGTTGTATGAGCTGTCTGCAACTGTCTGTTTCTGCTTGAGTTAACTTTGGGTTGATTTTAATTTCCTTCAAGCAGTTCGTCGTGTCTAATGCAGGTGTTGGAATTTCGTCACTAGCCTCGTCATCATCATGGTCTATTATCACTGTACATGCTGTTGTATCGTCTTGTTCGTTGTCTCTGTTGTAGTATGGTCTTAGCATATTGACGTGGAATATTTTGTGTTTGTCTTTTATTTGGATCTCATAGTCTACAGGTGAAATCTGTCTTGTCACTTTAAATGGTCCTTGCCAAGAATCAGTCAATAAGTGTCTGTCACTAGGTAGGAGAAGAAGGACGTCCTGTCCAGGTGTCAACGTTATTGTCCTGTTACCTTTGTCAGCATATTGTCTATATGTAGCACCAGATAATTTTAGTGCATCCTTTGCAATTATACAAGATGTGATGATTCTTTCACGCAATGATGTAACATATACGTATGATGATATGGGTTTCAGTAAAGGAGTGGATTCAGTTAACATTTGGTGATAGATGCTTAAAGGGCCACGTGGTTTGGCACCATAGATAAGTTCAAAAGGAGAGAAACCTGTACTAGCATGTGGCACCTCGCGATAAGCAAAGAGAATAGCAGGTAAATATACGTCCCAGTTATTGGGGTGCTCTTGCGTGACTTTAGCAAGCATGTGTTTTAAATCACCGTTAAATTTTTCTATAATTCCGCTCGAGTGAGGATGGTACGGGGAATTGAAACATTGCTTCACTCCTAGCATTTTGGTGAAAGCTTGAGTAGATGCGGCAATAAACTGAGTTCCCCTATCTGATTGGATAGTGTCTGGAAATCCTATCCGTGAAAATATATGGAAGAAAACTTCCATTATGTCATTGGCAGTTATGTTCTTTAGCGGAATCGCTTCAGGCCAGCGGCTACATTGATCAATAATAGTTAATATATATCTATTCCCTCTGGTTGTTATCTGATTAAGAGGGCCCACTATGTCGACAGATATTTTCTCAAAAGGTCGACTGGCTAAGTCAGTAACTTGTAACTTTGCCTGTGGGTTTTTACCTTTCTTTACAAGTTTTTGGCAGATGTCACAACTCCTGCAATATTGCTTAATGTCATTGCAGAATTTGGGCCAATAAAACTGTAATAATAATCTTGATCTGGTCTTTGCGTATGCCATATGCCCTGCAAGAGGTATATCATGGGCAAGATGTAAGGCTTGCTTACGATACTCAACTGGCAAAACAGTTTGCTCTGTTGTGGTGTCACCTCTGGTATAATACCTGGTGAGGATACAATTTTTCAAAGCAAAATGCCATCTTGCATTTTTGGTTAACTTTGGCTTTTGGCCGATCAGATTAAAATATTTTGACAATGAAGGATCAGCCTTTTGGGCTGTTACAAAAATCTCCTTCATAGTTTTAGAAGGTAGTAATACTGGGCTAAGCATTTCTATAGCCTCAGTCTGATTAATGTCATCTTGCATTCTAGCAGTAGATCTGGTTACTGCGTTCACACATTCAATGATATCAGATGGTGATGAAACAGTGTTATCAATGATGTCATGAGATCTTAGTGCTACATTAGCTACCATACATTCATTAGGTGGTACAACATTATCAATGATGATATTTGATGGTGATGTTGTGATCTCATTAATGCAAAGAGATGTTATGTCATGAGGCATATCATTTACCTCTGGTAAATTTCCAATTATAATATCACACACCGGGTTTGTTAATGCTGCGCATTTTACTTTCCCAGTGAGGAAAGGTGTTTGAATATATGCCCATGCTAGTGGGTACTTTTCAATATTGCCCGAGAATGTTCTGCATGTTACGTGCCTGCCTGTATAGTCTGTAGGCATTATGAACGTTCTCTTCAGTCCAATCAGTGAACTTCCCGTGTCCCGAAGGACTGTAGCCGGCTTGCCATTCACATATCCTTGATGGATGTTTATTCTGCCTTTGGAATCTACTACCAAATTAGCTTCTTCATTGGCAATAGGGATGGAGTGGCCGCATGTTAAAATGCCATCTTCATAAAAGGTGTTACAAACAGTACATTTATTTGCGTTAAACATATCAAAAGCCTGTGCCGGACGAGCCCCCACGTCCACACATGTCAGGGTCTTAAACCTGGCTCGTTAACCTAACACATGTGAGACAGTGCAAATACAACGTGATTTGACTTGAGACTCAACGACACGAAGTTTCGATGGATTTATTTACAGATCACGATCTAGAGATGATCATCACAATACATAAGTTATAACAATACACTTCCAAGCAACCCACAGCTTACAATCAGTCTCACAAGATGTACAAGCACTCGACTTTCGGGCCACAGAACTACACAAGCCTTTCTCCCATCATACGTCCAGTCGAGTCCGCGTCCCAGAGCTGTCTGGCTATTTCCCGCAACGCGCCTGTCCACCTGAAGTGGCTTCACGAGGCCTGCGTGCGTCCTGCTTTGTCCTTGCCTGACCGCTGGCTGTCTCGTCAGCCGGCAACCTCGCAGGCAGGTAACTAATACTCGCCTGGCGGGCGTAACGATGTTACAGCATCCCCACTAGGAACTATTCGCCTGGCGGGCGTAACGATGTCCCTGCATCTCTGCTGGCAATACATTAGACTCTGACACTGGTGTCTTGTACACATTGTCAACATAACTAGTGTTTTGTACACAATGTCAACAGAATGAGATAACTGGTGTCTTGTACACATTGTCAACAGAATGACAAAACTGGTTTCTTGTACACATTGTCAACAGAATGACAAAACTGGTGTCTTGTACACATTGTCAACATAACTGGTGTCTTGTACACATTGTCAACAGAATGAGATAACTGGTGTCTTGTACACATTGTCAACAGAATGAGATAACTGGTGTCTTGTAAACATTGTCAACAGAATGACAAAACTGGTGTCTTGTACATATTGTCAACAGAATGAGATAACTGGTGTCTTGTACACATTGTCAACAGAATGAGATAACTGGTGTCTTGTCCACATTGTCAACAGAATGACAAAACTGGTGTCTTGTACACATTGTCAAAAGAATGAGAGAACTGGTGTCTAGTTCACATTGTCAACAGAATGAGACCCATGGTGAGAAGCATGATTGGTAGTCTAGTCAGAATATCTCTCAGAGCAAGAAACAACTGACCCCATGCAGCAACTCTGACCCAAACATCTGTTACCTAAGAGATGACCATACAAGAATACATGTCCACATCTGCTGCGTCAGGGTCTCCTACACAACAATGTCTTTTCAGGATCTCCCACACAACCATATGTCCATACCGTCTCAGGGTCTCCCACACAACCATATGTCCATACCGTCTCAGGGTCTCCCACACAACCATATGTCCATACCGTCTCAGGGTCTCCCACACAACCATATGTCCATACCGTCTCAGGGTCTCCCACACAACAATGTCTTTTCAGGGTCTCCCACACAGCAATGTCTTTTCAGGGTCCCCCACACAACAATGTCTTTTCAGGGTCTCCCACACAATCATATGTCCATGCCGTCTCAGGGTCTCCCACACACCCATGCCATGGAGGGGTGTATGCCTGGTAAGAGAGGAAGAAGAAGGTCAAAGAGAGGATGGGTGCAGGATGTGATGGGTGATCTCCAGATGGGTGTATCTGACGCGGGGCATCTTGCTTATGATCGAGAAGTTTTCCGGAAGGTTGTTATGGGAGCGAGGTTCTGCAAAGGACATGCTACTGAATGAATGAATGAATTGCTGCAATCAATCATGCCAGTTAGGATTTGAGAAGTTGCGCGCTGTCTGAAGCGCTGTCTGGCGAATTGGGTGTTACATGCGGACTGTGGTAGCCGTGTTAGTGTGGACCCACCTGGTAAAAGTGCTAGGTTGGACCCACCTGGTAGATGTGTTAGGGTGGACCCACCTGGTATACGTGTTAGGGTAGACCCACCTGGTAGACGTGTTAGGGTGGACCCACCTGGTAGATGTGTTAGGCTGGACCCACCTGGTAGATGTGTTAGGGTGGACCCACCTGGTAGATGTGTTAGGGTGGATCCACCTGGTAGACGTGTTAGGCTGGACCCACCTGGTAGATGTGTTAGGCTGGACCCACCTGGTAGATGTGTTAGGGTGGATCCACCTGGTAGACGTGTTAGGCTGGACCCACCTGGTAGACGTGTTAGTGTGGATCCACCTGGTAGACGTGTTAGGCTGGACCCACCTGGTAGACATGTTAGGCTGGACCCACCTGGTAGACGTGTTAGGGTGGACCCACCTAGTAGACGTGTTAGGCTGGACCCACCTGGTAGACGTGTTAGGGTGGACCCACTTGGTAGACGTGTTAGACTGGACCCACCTGATAGCCGTGTTAGGGTGGACCCACCTGGTAGACGTGTTAGGCTGGACCCACCTGGTAGACGTGTTAAGATGGATCCACATGGTAGACGTGTTAGGGTGGACCCACCTGATAGCCGTGTTAGGGTGGATCCACCTGGTAGACGTGTTAGGCTTGACCCACCTGGTAGACGTGTTAGGGTGGATCCACCTGATAGCCGTGTTAGGCTGGACCCACCTGGTAGACGTGTTAGGGGGATCCACCTGGTAGACGTGTTAGGGTGGAACCACCTGGTGGACGTATTAGGGTTGATCCACCTGGTAGACGTGTTAGGCTGGACCCACCTGGTAGACGTGTTAGTGTGGATCATCTTGGTGGCCACAATGGATTTGTTGTAATCATTCGAGGATTTGAATAAATGACCACACATACAGTGCAGATCTAGCCAGAGCTGGACAGTGCAGACCTAACGAGATCTGACATACACACACATACATACTGACATACACACACATACATGCTGACATACACACACATAGATACTGACTTACATACACATACGCACAGGTTCGCGGGCGCGCACTCTCACTCACTCACACACACGCACACACGCGCGCGCGCACACATTCAGACGATATATTGACTTACTTCTCGAGAACTGGCCAAACGTCTCGTTCAGGGTTAAATCCCTGACCTACATGTCGGTAGGTGGAAGAGCCGCCTCGGTGTTACCGAGGCACACGAGAAAAACAATGAACAGTCACCCTGTAGCCTGGCATGCATGTCCTAAAAGCCATTAGTAAGGGTTGGCGTGGCGCTGGTAGTTTAGTCTTGTCGGACAGTATCTGCAAACTGCAGCCAGTCGTGAGCCTACAGCGGGCCTGGCCTGGTTTGATTGGGGATCTGTGCTCCGCTGACAGAAGAAGAAGAGGAAAGTGGAAGAGATCAGTCGCCTTACATCTTGCAAATTCTTCATACAGGTCTGCATGAATCTGCGAGACAAGGGCTGGAACTCTGTATGGATCGAGGACCAGGCTGTGCCGTACGCCGTGGGCGGGGACCAGTGGGTGGGCTACGAGGACCAGAAGAGTATAGCACTCAAGGTCAGTGTTCATTTACACGAGTACTCCTGTCCACTATTTACACAGATATTTACTGATGTTGTTTACACACTGACTGTCCACTATTTACACACATATTTACCGTCGGCTGCTTATACAGATACTTACTGCCTGCTGTTTACACAATACTTACTGTCTACAATTTACACGCATACAGACTGTCTGCTATTTACACACATACGTACTGGCTGTTATTTACGTAATATCTACTGCTCCTATTTATACATACGTCTACAGATGCTATTTACACACATATCTACTGCTGCTGTTTACATACATATATTTACTGCTGCTATTTGCACGTGTATATTTACTATTGCTATTTACACACGCATACATACTGACATACACATATATACCCGGAAGCTGGTTGATGACCATTAAAAGAACGGAAACATACAAATACCTGGGTACAATCTTCAACTGCTCCAACATCATAAGGGAAGAAATACAAACTAGAATCAACTCTGGAAATAAGATATACTATGCACTACAACATCTACTAAAATCAAAGGCGCTATCTCGTAACACCAAAATCACAATATACAAAACACTGATCAGACCAGTTGTGCTGTATGGCTCTGAAACCTGGAGTACAACGAAAGGAGACGAAGCCTTGTTACAAACCTTTGAGAACAAAATTTTAAGACGCATCTTTGGACCCATTAGGGATACACAAAGTGGAGAGTGGAAAAGAAGAAGTAACAAAGACATTTATGATTTGTTTAAGTCCCCGCTAATCACTGGTATCATGAAGGCTAATAGACTACAATGGCTGGGGCATATAGAAAGAATGGAAGATAATAGGGAAACAAAACTCGCTTACACTCAGGAAATAAATGACCGTAGACCCCGAGGTAGACCAAGAAGGCGGTGGAGAGATAATATACATACAGACCTACAAGCACTTGGAATCAACGACTGGCAAGAGAAGGTCCACCAGAGAGACGAATGGAGACAGATTGTATTTGCAGCAAAGAACCTCAATGGCTCGGAATGCTGAAGAAGAAGAATTTACACACGCATATTTACTGCTACTATCTACGCACATCAGATAACATTTCGCAGCTGACCTCACATTTCAGTTGTAACATTCCATAGTTGATCTGACATCTCAGGTGTACCAATCCACAGTTGACCTCGCATCTCATGTGTAACATTTAACAGCTGACCTCACATCTCAGGTATAACATTTCACAGCTGACCTCATATCTCAGGTGTAGCATTTCACAGTTGACCTCACATGTCAGGTGTAACATCTCAGGTGTAACATTTTTCAGGCACACAACATCCCAGGTGTTCCATCCCTAGTGTAGCATTCTGCACGCACACAACATCCCAGGTGTAACATCCCTAGTGTAACATTCTGTTGGGACACAACATCCCAGGTGTAACATCCGAGGTGTAACATCCCTAGTGTAACAATCTGTTGGGACACAGCATCCCTTGTGTAACATCTCAGGTGTAACATTCTGCAGGCACACAACATCCCAGGTGTAACATTCTGCAGGCACACAACATCCCAGGTGTAACATCTCAGGTGTAACATTCTGCGTGCACACAACATCCCAGGTGTAACATCTCATGTGTAACATTCTGCAGGCACACAACATCCCAGGTGTAACATCTCATGTGTAACATTCTGCAGGCACACAACATCCCAGATGTAACATCCCAGGTGTAACATTCTGCAGGCACACAACATCCCAGATGTAACATCCCAGGTGTAACATTCTGCAGGCACACAACATCCCAGATGTAACATCTCAGGTGTAACATTCTGCAGGCACACAACATCCCAGATGTAACATCCCAGGTGTAACATTCTGCAGAGACACAACATCCCAGGTGTAACATTCTGTAGGCACACAACATCCCATGTATAACATTCTGCAGGGACACAACATCCCAGGTGTAACATCTCAGGTGTAACATTCTGCAGGCACACAACATCAGGTCGCAGGGACTGGCCGGAGCTTTCGTCTGGTCGGTGGAGATGGACGACTTCCGGGGCACGTGTGGGGAGGGGCAGTACCCGCTGTTGACCACCATACAGGACATCCTGGGTGGCGACCCCCGCGTGAGTAGACACACCAACTCGCTCCTGATGTTTTGTTCATCATCACCTAATGGCTTCTCTTGTATAGACTCCCTCTCCCTTACCCAAATCCCTTTCCCCTCCATATGAACAATCCATCGAATTCTCTCTATCTCTCTCTGTCTCTCTCATAAGCCCGATGTCTCTCTCTCTCTGTCTCCCTAGGGTTCTCTCTCTCTCTCTCTCTCTCTCTCTGTCTCCCTAGGGTTCTCTCTCTCTCTCTCTCTCTCTCTCTCTCTCTCTCTCTCTCTCTCTCTCTCTCTCTCTCTCTCTCTCTCTCTCTCATGTCAGAGTTTCACCCAGAGTTATAACGCGTTGTCTGCACCAACGCCCGACAATGCAACGCTGATCTATGATAAGCACTACAGCTACAACGCGGCGTCGTCAACAACGCCAGGCAATCAACGCTGAGCGATACTAAGCAGTCGGCGGTCAGCTGGAACACAGCGTGAACATTGAGGGGTCACGCGGGCTGACTCGAGCACAATTGAGGTGTGTGTTGAAAGTCCAGCCAGACTAGGCTTGGGGGCCGTAACGGACTGACGTATGAATGCGGCTTGAGAGTTTTATGCATGTCTTGAGAGCTAGCCTGTATGACCGTTGGAGATGGAACGCCTGTCTGTGTGACTTGTGAGTGGAGTGCATTGATGTATTATTATATTGATGTATTGGTTGCTTGCATTTATGATCTATTGGATATTGTGAATTGTGATTGCGCGAAGCTTGTATTGTTTCTGATGTGTGCAGTGCGCGAATAAATAGCGCGAATTATATTATCGGCTGTTAGCCTCGTGTTATTTGATAAGCATAGTTAGTATCACACTTGTCAAGATACGAGCCATAATTCTTGCCCTAAGCAAGACTTTAACAAGTGCGAACGTGGGGTCTACGTCCTCATTAGATTTGAATCGTGAAATACAAAATTAAAAAAAATAAGAGTAAACATGGCGACTGTTGTCGGTTTTTTTTTGTGTGAATCAAATAGTTGTATAAAGTGCGAGTTTTGAACAAATGCGAGCGTGTAGGTTATAATTTAGTAGATAAATACCATCTTTCGAGTTACTTTATCGAAACTATAAGCGCGTTTTTGGACTTAGCAAATTTCAACCGAGTTATTGAAGTGATAAAAACAAAATGGCGGCCATCGTTCGCACTTGTCAAAGTCTTGCTTAGGGCAAGAATTATGGCTCGTATCTTGACAAGTGTGATACTAAATAAGCTTATCAAATAACACGAGGCTAACAACCGATGATCTAATTCGCGCTATTTATTCGCGCACTGCACACATCAGAAACAATACAAGCTTCGCGCAATCACAATTCACAATATCCAATAGATCATAAATGCAAGCAACCAATACATCAATATAATAATACATCAATGCACTCCACTTACAAGTCACACAGACAGGCGTTCCATCTCCAACGGTCATACAGGCTAGCTCTCAAGACATGCATAAAACTCTCAAGCCGCATTCACACGTCAGTCCGTTACGGATGCAAAGCCTAGTCTGGCTGGACTTTTAGCACACACCGTTGTGCTCGAGTCAGTCCGCGTGACCCCTCAATGTTCACGCTGTGTTCCAGCTGACCGCCGACTGCTTAGTATCGCTCAGCGTTGATTGCCTGGCGTTGTTGACGACGCCGCGTTATAGCTGTAGTGCTTATCATAGATCAGCGTTGCATTGTCGGGCGTTGGTGCAGATAACGCGTTATAACTCTGGGTGAGACTCTGACATTCACATAAGCCTGGTGTCTCCGTGTCTGCCCCTCTGTTACTGTCGTGTGTACATGTACATGAGTCCTGAAGTGAAGTTATAGGTGCTTAGTTTCTTGTTCTGTACAGGGGCGTTCATTCTAAGGTGAGCTTATACTCTTCTTCTTCTTCTTCTTCTTCTCACCCTCCTTCTTGTGTTCCACCTCCTCCACCTCCTCCTCCTCCTCCCGCCCCTTGTTCTTTCTGCTGCAGCTGCTGCTTCTGGTGTCCTCTGGTTGCAGCATCCATCACGTCCGTGTGCCAGGGAGCAGCGACATGTGTTTCTTCCATTCCCATATCCAACTTCAGCCCGGTATTTCTACATACCGCCGTTTGACCTCTGTTAACTTTTGTTCTTAAACTTCAGACTGAAGGCAAGAGAAGACTGTGTCAGTTATTGTTTGTCAATCCCAGACTGGCGGCAGGGGAAGGTGCTATCAACTATTGGTTCTTTAACCCCAGACTGGCGGCAGGGGAAGGTGCTATCAACTATTGGTTCTTTAACCCCAGACTGGCGGCAGGGGAAGGTGCTATCAACTATTGGTTCTTTAACCCCAGACTGGCGGCAGGGGAAGGTGCTATCAACTATTGGTTCTTTAACCCCAGACTGGCGGCAGGGGAAGGTGCTATCAACTAAGACTGGCGGCAGGGGAAGGTGCTATCAACTATTGGTTCTTTAACCCCAGACTGGCGGCAAGCTAAGGTGCTGTCAACTATTGGTTTTTTAACCCCAGACTGGCGGCAGGGGAAGGTGCTATCAACTATTGGTTCTTTAACCCCAGACTGGCGGCAGGGGAAGGTGCTATCAACTATTAGTTCTTTAACCCCAGACTGGCGGCAAGCTAAGGTGCTGTCAACTATTGGTTTTTTAACCCCAGACTGGCGGCAGGGGAAGGTGCTATCAACTATTGGTTCTTTAACCCCAGACTGGCGGCAGGGGAAGGTGCTATCAACTATTGGTTCTTTAACCCCAGACTGGCGGCAGGGGAAGATGCTATCAACTATTAGTTCTTTAACCCCAGACTGGCGGCAAGCTAAGGTGCTGTCAACTATTGGTTCTTTAACCCCAGACTGGCGGCAAGAGAAGACAGATTAAGATATCGCAAACTAGTGTTTTGTGATGTCTACCAACAGGAAGATGATTTGCAGCTCATGAAAGTTGTGATAGTCCACGGGGATCTGATGCAATTCAGAAAATATTTCCTGTTAGGAGACAACTCGCGTACCTTTTCCACAGTGATTACATACATTTCATCCCATCCCATCTGTTTCAGTACATTTCAGAGCGTCAGCCCGAAGTGCCTGTCTACCCTGCCCAGGAAATGGCTCACGAAATGCAGAAGCAGCAGCAGATCATAGTCCCCCTAACGAACTCCAAACTGGACTTTGCAGTGCCGGACAATCCTGTGGTAAAAGGCGCCCGGAGACGATCATTCAGGGGTGGCGTACACGGTATAGCGGCCGCAGCAGCCGCAGCTGGACCAGAAGAGAAGCAGACACCAAAGAAGGATTTTAATATACATGCAGAGCAGACACCCAGCACGGATTTTAATGTAGATGCAGAGCAGGCATCCAGCAAGGATGTTAATGTAGAAACGGAGCAGACACCTAGCAAAGATTCTAGCTCAGGGGCTTCTGATGGTTCGGGAGATGCCCAGAAATCATTCTGGTGGTCAGTCTCAGCTTTAGCAGAAAAGGGGAAGGAGTGGTGGCAGAGAACCAAGAGCACGGCTGTCTGGGGAAGCAACAGGACTGCTTTCAGCGATGCCCCACAGACAGTTTCTGAGCGGACCACTCCAGAGCCGGACCAGGCTGACCACGGGAGCGCAGGTAAGGGCTTCATGTGTTGTCATCGTCACCATTATCACTCGTCCTTCATATCTCCCAGAACTGTTTCCACAAGTCGCCTGCTATAGGTTTTTGCTATTGATAATCACAAGTTCCACAGATTTCTGCAGTAGACAGTCACAAGTTCCATAGATTTCTGCAGTAGATAGTTACAAGTTCCATAGAATTCTGCAGAAGATAGTCACAAGTTCCATATAATTCTGCAGTAGATAGTTACAAGTTCCACAGAATTCTGCAGAAGATAGTCACAAATTCCATAGAATTCTGCAGTAGACAGTCACAACGTCCATAGATTTACTCTGTATAAAGTCACAAGTTCCATAGATTTACTCTGTATAAAGTCACAAGTTCCATAGATTTACTCTGTATAAAGTCACAAGTTCCATAGATTTACTCTGCAGACAGTCACAATGTCCATCGATTTATGCTCTAGACAGTCATAAATTCCATAGATTTCTGCTGTAGATATTCACATGTTCCATAGATTTCTGAATAGTCTGTGTATGAGGTTTAGTATACCAGTTGTTGGTGTAGTCTGTGTATGAGGTTTAGTATACCAGTTGTTGGTGTAGTCTGTGTATGAGGTTTAGTATACCAGTTGTTGGTGTAGTCTGTGTATGAGGTTTAGTATACCAGTTGTTGGTGTAGTTTGTGTATGAGGTTTAGTATACCAGTTGTTGGTGTAGTTTGTGTATGAGGTTTAGTATACCAGTTGTTGGTGTAGTTTGTGTATGAGGTTTAGTATACCAGTTGTTGGTGTAGTTTGTGTATGAGGTTTAGTATACAAGTTGTTGGTGTAGTTTGTGTATGAGGTTTAGTATACCAGTTGTTGGTGTAGTTTGTGTATGAGGTTTAGTATACAAGTTGTTGGTGTAGTTTGTGTATGAGGTTTAGTATACCAGTTGTTGGTGTAGTTTGTGTATGAGGTTTAGTATACCAGTTGTTGGTGTAGTTTGTGTATGAGGTATAGTATACCAGTTGTTGGTGTAGTTTGTGCATGAGGTATAGTATATGAGTTGTCGATGTAGTTTGTGCATGAGGTATAGTATATGAGTTGTCGATGTAGTTTGTGCATGAGGTATAGTATATGAGTTGTCGATGTAGTTTGTGCATGAGGTATAGTATATGAGTTGTCGATGTAGTTTGTGCATGAGGTATAATATATGAGTTGTCGATGTAGCCTGTGCATGAGGTATAGTATATGAGTTGTCGATGTAGTTTGTGCATGAGGTATAGTATATGAGTTGTCGATGTAGTTTGTGCATGAGGTATAGTATATGAGTTGTCGATGTAGCCTGTGCATGAGGTATAGTATATGAGTTGTCGATGTAGTTTGTGTATGAGGTATAGTATACCAGTTGTCGATGTAGTTTGTGCATTGTGTGAAGTATACCAGTTGTCGATGTAGTTTGTGCATGAGGTGCAGTATATGAGTTGTCGATGTAGTTTGTGCATGAGGTATAGTATATGAGTTGTCGATGTAGTTTGTGTATGAGGTATAGTATACAGTTGTCGATGTAGTTTGTGCATTGTGTGAAGTATACCAGTTGTTGGTGTAGTTTGTGCATGAGGTATAGTATATGAGTTGTCAATGTATCTTGTGCATGAGGTATAGTATATGAGTTGTCGATGTATCTTGTGCATGAGGTATAGTATATGAGTTGTCGATGTAGTTTGTGCATGAGGTATAGTATATGAGTTGTCGATGTAGTTTGTGCATGAGGTATAGTATATGAGTTGTCGATGTAGTTTGTGCATGAGGTATAGTATATGAGTTGTCGATGTAGTTTGTGCATGAGGTATAGTATATGAGTTGTCGATGTAGTTTGTGCATGAGGTATAGTATATGAGATGTCGATGTAGTTTGTGCATGAGGTATAGTATATGAGTTTTCGATGTAGTTTGTGCATGAGGTATAGTATATGAGTTGTCGATGTAGTTTGTGCATGAGGTATAGTATATGAGTTGTCGATGTAGCCTGTGCATGAGGTATAGTATATGAGTTGTCGATGTAGTTTGTGCATGAGGTATAGTATATGAGTTGTCGATGTAGTTTGTGCATGAGGTATAGTATATGAGTTGTCGATGTAGCCTGTGCATGAGGTATAGTATATGAGTTGTCGATGTAGTTTGTGTATGAGGTATAGTATACCAGTTGTCGATGTAGTTTGTGCATTGTGTGAAGTATACCAGTTGTCGATGTAGTTTGTGCATGAGGTGCAGTATATGAGTTGTCGATGTAGTTTGTGCATGAGGTATAGTATATGAGTTGTCGATGTAGTTTATGTATGAGGTATAGTATACAGTTGTCGATGTAGTTTGTGCATTGTGTTAAGTATACCAGTTGTTGGTGTAGTTTGTGCATGAGGTATAGTATATGAGTTGTCAATGTATCTTGTGCATGAGGTATAGTATATGAGTTGTCGATGTAGTTTGTGCATGAGGTATAGTATATGAGTTGTCGATGTAGCCTGTGCATGAGGTATATTATATGAGTTGTCGATGTAGTTTGTGCATGAGGTATAGTATATGAGTTGTCGATGTAGTTTGTGCATGAGGTATAGTATATGAGTTGTCGATGTAGTTTGTGCATGAGGTATAGTATATGAGTTGTCGATGTAGTTTGTGCATGAGATATAGTATATGAGTTGTCGATGTAGTTTGTGCATGAGGTATAGTATATGAGTTGTCGATGTAGTTTGTGCATGAGGTATAGTGTATAAGTTGTCGATGTAGCCTGTGCATGAGGTATAGTATATGAGTTGTCGATGTAGTTTGTGTATGAGGTATAGTATACCAGTTGTCGATGTAGTTTGTGCATGAGGTATAGTATACGAGTTGTCGATGTAGTTTGTGCATGAGCTATAGTATATGAGTTGTCGATGTAGTTTGTGCATGAGGTATAGTATATGAGTTGTCGATGTAGTTTGTGCATGAGGTATAGTATATGAGTTGTCGATGTAGTTTGTGCATGAGGTATAGTATATGAGTTGTCGATGTAGTTTGTGCATGAGGTATAGTATATGAGTTGTCGATGTAGTTTGTGCATGAGGTATAGTATATGAGTTGTCGATGTAGTTTGTGCATGAGGTATAGTATATGAGTTGTCGATGTAGTTTGTGCATGAGGTATAGTATATGAGTTGTCGATGTAGTTTGTGCATGAGGTATAGTATATGAGTTGTCGATGTAGCCTGTGCATGAGGTATAGTATATGAGTTGTCGATGTAGTTTGTGCATGAGGTATAGTATATGAGTTGTCGATGTAGTTTGTGAATGAGGTATAGTATATGAGTTGTCGATGTAGCCTGTGCATGAGGTATAGTATATGAGTTGTCGATGTAGTTTGTGTATGAGGTATAGTATACCAGTTGTCGATGTAGTTTGTGCATTGTGTGAAGTATACCAGTTGTCGATGTAGTTTGTGCATGAGGTGCAGTATATGAGTTGTCGATGTAGTTTGTGCATGAGGTATAGTATATGAGTTGTCGATGTAGTTTGTGTATGAGGTATAGTATACAGTTGTCGATGTAGTTTGTGCATTGTGTGAAGTATACCAGTTTTTGGTGTAGTTTGTGCATGAGGTATAGTATATGAGTTGTCAATGTATCTTGTGCATGAGGTATATTATATGAGTTGTCGATGTAGTTTGTGCATGAGGTATAGTATATGAGTTGTCGATGTAGTTTGTGCATGAGGTATAGTATATGAGTTTCGATGTAGTTTGTGCATGAGGTATAGTATATGAGTTGTCGATGTAGTTTGTGCATGAGGTATAGTATATGAGTTGTCGATGTAGTTTGTGCATGAGGTATAGTATATGAGTTTCGATGTAGTTTGTGCATGAGGTATAGTATATGAGTTGTCGATGTAGTTTGTGCATGAGGTATAGTATATGAGTTGTCGATGTAGTTTGTGCATGAGGTATAGTATATGAGTTGTCGATGTAGTTTGTGCATGAGGTATAGTATATGAGTTGTCGATGTAGTTTGTGCATGAGGTATAGTATATGAGTTGTCGATGTAGCCTGTGCATGAGGTATAGTATATGAGTTGTCGATGTAGTTGTGCATGAGGTATAGTATATGAGTTGTCGATGTAGTTTGTGAATGAGGTATAGTATATGAGTTGTCGATGTAGCCTGTGCATGAGGTATAGTATATGAGTTGTCGATGTAGTTTGTGTATGAGGTATAGTATACCAGTTGTCGATGTAGTTTGTGCATTGTGTGAAGTATACCAGTTGTCGATGTAGTTTGTGCATGAGGTGCAGTATATGAGTTGTCGATGTAGTTTGTGCATGAGGTATAGTATATGAGTTGTCGATGTAGTTTGTGTATGAGGTATAGTATACAGTTGTCGATGTAGTTTGTGCATTGTGTGAAGTATACCAGTTGTTGGTGTAGTTTGTGCATGAGGTATAGTATATGAGTTGTCAATGTATCTTGTGCATGAGGTATAGTATATGAGTTGTCGATGTATCTTGTGCATGAGGTATAGTATATGAGTTGTCGATGTAGCCTGTGCATGAGGTATAGTATATGAGTTGTCGATGTAGTTTGTGTATGAGGTATAGTATACCAGTTGTCGATGTAGTTTGTGCATTGTGTGAAGTATACCAGTTGTCGATGTAGTTTGTGCATGAGGTGCAGTATATGAGTTGTCGATGTAGTTTGTGCATGAGGTATAGTATATGAGTTGTCGATGTAGTTTGTGTATGAGGTATAGTATACAGTTGTCGATGTAGTTTGTGCATTGTGTGAAGTATACCAGTTGTTGGTGTAGTTTGTGCATGAGGTATAGTATATGAGTTGTCAATGTATCTTGTGCATGAGGTATATTATATGAGTTGTCGATGTAGTTTGTGCATGAGGTATAGTATATGAGTTGTCGATGTAGTTTGTGCATGAGGTATAGTATATGAGTTTCGATGTAGTTTGTGCATGAGGTATAGTATATGAGTTGTCGATGTAGTTTGTGCATGAGGTATAGTATATGAGTTGTCGATGTAGTTTGTGCATGAGGTATAGTATATGAGTTTCGATGTAGTTTGTGCATGAGGTATAGTATATGAGTTGTCGATGTAGTTTGTGCATGAGGTATAGTATATGAGTTGTCGATGTAGTTTGTGCATGAGGTATAGTATATGAGTTGTCGATGTAGTTTGTGCATGAGGTATAGTATATGAGTTGTCGATGTAGTTTGTGCATGAGGTATAGTATATGAGTTGTCGATGTAGCCTGTGCATGAGGTATAGTATATGAGTTGTCGATGTAGTTTGTGCATGAGGTATAGTATATGAGTTGTCGATGTAGTTTGTGCATGAGGTATAGTATATGTGTTGTCGATGTAGTTTGTGTATGAGGTATAGTATACCAGTTGTCGATGTAGTTTGTGCATTGTGTGAAGTATACCAGTTGTCGATGTAGTTTGTGCATGAGGTATAGTATATGAGTTGTCGATGTAGTTTGTGCATGAGATATAGTATATGAGTTGTCGATGTAGTTTGTGCATGAGGTATAGTATATGAGTTGTCGATGTAGTTTGTGCATGAGGTATAGTATATAAGTTGTCGATGTAGCCTGTGCATGAGGTATAGTATATGAGTCCCCTCTGCTGTGTGTCCACCGTGACGAGGTAGAGGGGCTTGTGCGTCCCAATGACCCCAAGAGCTATGCCGACGGTAGCACAGCTACTGGTAGGGCCACCCATGTCGGACAGGTCAAGGGAGAGGGACCAGACGAAGAGACACACAAACCTGCTGCCTTGTAGGTAGACTGGGGACAGTCAAAGGCTAGGGAAAGCACCCCAAATACATGCTTGTCGAAATCGGATGTACTGAGCCACAGGCTTGACAAAGCAGTGCAACGTGAAACCTGCTGCCTTGTAGGTAGACTGGGGACAGTCAAAGGCTAGGGAAAGCATCCCGAATAAATGCTTGTCGAAATCGGATGTACTGAGCCACAGGCTTGACAAAGCAGTGCAACGTAACTTAATTAATGATGTCACAAATCAAAATTAATCGATATGGTGCTAATCCCGTGAAGTCCCATCAGGCGGTGATAGTGCCGGGCCCCCTGCCTCGAGGGGGTCCACCCATGACTACTGGTGGTCACCTTCCCCTGTGCTGTGGAGTCAAGGCACAGAGGAGTAGGTTAAGAGCTATTGACCAAATACCCCGGACATTCAACATACTACAGTGGAATGCCGAAGGAGTTTACAAGAAGAAAGACTCCCTAACACATCGTCTTCATAAAGATAGAATAGATGTGGCATGCATTCAAGAGACACACCTCAACGCCAATCACAAATTCTCAGTCAGAGGATATCAGGCCACACGTTTCGACCGCGAAGGACACAAAGGAGGAGTTCTAATACTTACACGAAATACAATACCTTGCAGCGAAGTATCTGTGATCTCTGACAACCAAACGGAAATTATAGGTGTTGACATAATGATAAAGGACGTGAAAATAAGAATCTACAATCTGTATAGCCCAGCAGATAAGGACCTTACACTCTCAAACATGAAAATAACTGACACAAACTGCATTATTGTCGGAGACTTTAATAGCCGTTCAGAAAGATGGGGATACCCAGATACTGACAAAAGAGGAGATGAATTGGAGGACTGGGAAATAGACTCAAATCTCCATCTACTCAACAAAGCGGATGACACACCGAGCTTCTACTCCAGAAGATGGCTTACCACTTCTACTCCAGACTTAGCTTTCTGCACAGGAGACATCCTCCACAAAATCGATCGCCATGTGCTGGACCAATTAGCAGGTAGTGACCACAGACCAATCAAGCTTGAAATGAATATGGAGTATGTTCCACAGGAGCAAAAGCCCTTGCCCCGCTGGAATTACAAACGAGCAGATTGGGACAGATTTGCCATACTAACAGACAAATATTGTGAAAACATAAATACACGATATGGCAACATAAAGCAAATGGTGGAAAGTCTAAACAGAGCGATAATACAGGCAGCCACTGAGTCCATTCCAAGAGGAGCGAGGAAAAATTACAAACCATACTGGACTGAAGAACTACAAAGTTTGGAGGACAAAGTTGAAGATGCCAGGAAGACAGCAGAGAGAGAACAAACAATTGAAGCAAACATCTCTCTCAAAGCCATCTCAGCAAAATATAAAAGAACAGTAAATCAAACAACAAGAGATTGTTGGAGGGAAAAAACAGAAAACCTGAATTTTGACAGGGATGGAAACAAACTATGGAAACTAGTGAAAGCCATGAACAATGAAGGACCTAGAAACAAACAAATAACAATTAAACAAGGAAATGCCTTGCTTACAGGCAAAAAGGCTGCAAATGCACTAATGGAACACTATGCAAATGCAAACCACATTGATATTACAACCGAACAGAAGAAAGCAATCAAAGACAAACAGACACATCATAGAAATACAGAGACAGCAGCAGAATATATGATGGCAAATCTAACAATGGAAGAAATGGAACAGGCAATGAATACCCTAAAAAAGAAGAAATCACCAGGAAAGGATGGAATCACAAATGAAATGCTAATAGGACTAGGCACCAAGGCAAAGAAGAAACTACTAGCAGTCCTAAATAACAGCTGGAAGAGAGGAATAGTCCCACAGGCATGGAAGGAAGCTATACTAATACCAGTCCCAAAGAAAGGAAAAGACCTGGAAGAACCAAATGGCTATCGACCTATCAGTCTACTGAGCTGTGTAGGAAAATTAATGGAACGCATTATCAATGGCAGGCTAACATGGCATCTGGAAGAAAACAAACTCTTAACACCACACCAAGCAGGATTCAGAAAATACAGATCCACTGAAGATCAAATAACCTATATAGCTCAGGAAATAGAGGATGCCTTCCAAGAGAAAAAGCACACACTAGCAGTCTGGATAGATTTAGAAAAAGCATTTGATAAAGTATGGAAGGAAGGACTGAAAGTAAAACTGCAAAACATGCATGTTTGTGGAAAAATGTATAAATGGATCAGCCACTACCTTGAGAACAGAACTGCCAGGACAAAAGTACAAGGACAAACAAGCAAAATGATGCTGCTGGAGCAAGGTGTCCCCCAAGGAGGAGTTCTTTCACCAACATTATTCCTAGCATATATAAATGACATCACAGAAAATTTTCCAGCCAGAGTACACACATCCTCCTTTGCAGATGACCTAGCCATATGGACATCTGAAGAATATATTAGTACAGCTAACAGCAGAATACAGCAAGCCTTATTAGCGCTAGAGGACTGGTCAAAATCATGGCTAGTGAAGATAAGTGAGGAGAAAACAACATGCACAGTGTTCTCCCTCTCAAATAAAACTCAGCAACCTAAGCTGGTATTGAATGGAAAAATATTGCGCCATGAAGAAAATCCAAACTATCTAGGAGTCACCTTTGATCGTCGCCTGACATGGAAGACACAGGTTGAGAAAAATCGAACAAGAGCAAGGCAGCGAATGGCAATCATGAAAAAGCTTGCTGGTACAACGTGGGGAGCAGATGAGAAAGTTCTCAAGAAGTTATATACTGGACGGGTGAGGCCAGTACTGGAATATGGCATTGCAGCTTGGGCAACAGCAGCTAAGTCAAACTTTAACAAAATAAGTAGAGTCCAAAACCAAGGAATGCGAATCATAACTGGAAGCCTGAAGACAACGCCTATTAATGAACTAGAAAAGATCACTTGTTTACAACCAATGCAGGATAGAAGAGATAGCAGAGCCCAGCAACAAGCAGAAAAATTTAGAAGATTGACAGACCACCCTATGTACAACAGATTTAATGGTTTTGGAAAGGGAAGACTGAAGCGTAGCAACTTTGTAGAAACTGCAAAACGAAGGATTAGGGCAGATCCTATACTTAACATATCAACAGTCAAGCCCATACACAATGCACACAAGTTCCCAGCTTGGAGACAGCAGCAACTGCCTGAGATGATAGAAAACATTCCTGGTATTGAGAAAAAGAACACTCAGCATGAAACCGAAAGAAGAGAAATAACCCTAAACTACATAAAAGAACATTACCCAAGCAGGAATTGGACCCATGCATATACAGATGGATCAGCCAAAAATTCAATAGAGAATGGAGGAGGAGGAATTCTCCTAAATTTAAAAAATGGAGTGAAAAAAACACATTCAATGGCAACTGGAAAATTTTCAAGTAACTTCAAAGCGGAGGTAGAGGCTTTGAAAACTGCAGCAGAAATGCTCCTGATGGAGGAAAATAAAGAGAAGCAAATAGCTATCTTCACAGATGCAAAGTCAGCTGTCTCAATACTCAAGAGCAATAACAGCACAGAACTAACTGACCTAAGAGCAGCACTCCATGGTCTATGCCAGAAATCCAAAAAAGTTGTAATACAGTGGATCCCATCACATTGCAGTATACCTGGAAACGAAGAGGCTGACAGACTGGCAAAAGAGGGCGGACGACTACCACAGCCTGACATAGACATAACCTATAATGAGGCAAAGAGGTTGATAAAAAGCACTTATAGAACCAAATGGGAATCTGAGCATCCAGGCCATCAGAAGGATGATGCATATTACAAACTCGACCGAAGAGAACAAGTAGCAATCTTCAGACTCCGCACAGGACATAACAGGCTGAAATACCACTTGTTCAATAAACTAAAGATAGGAGATACTGATGAATGTAATTGTAGAACTGGAAAAATGACAGCAAAACATTTGCTGCAGGATTGCCCAACGTATGCAGAACAGAGAAAGATATTTTGGCCCACACCTGCTTCATTTGAGGACAAGCTCTATGGAGATATCAACAAGCTCAAGTTGACCGCAGCTTACTTTAACTACATACAGGTTGACATTTAAAGGTGCATGAAGACCCAGAGGCATGAAATGAAATATTGCTTGGATAGCAAATCCATTATGTGGAAAGTCCAAATCGAAAGCTCGCTGTGTGGGCTTCATAAAAGGTGGAAAAGTGTCCTAGATGGCACGAAATGGAATATTGCTTGATAGCAAATCCATTACGTGGAAAGTCCGAATCAAAAGCCCATTGTGTGGGCTTCATAAAAGGTGGAAAAGTGTCCTAGTGGCATGAAATGGAATATTGCTTGGATAGCAAATCCATTACGTGGAAAGTCCGAATCGAAAGCTCACTGTGTGGATGTCATCTGCAGACTGCATACTTCTGGTTTCCGGAAGAACAGCCTATGGTGAACGGAAGGCCCAATATACGGAAGTGAGGCTAAGCAGCCATGTGCAGGACGTGACGATTCCTTGGGTGAGCCCAGTACCAGAGCGCTATGTATCGGCTCTGCAAGTATGGAAGCCTCCTTGGATGGCGGGGAATGCCCATGGTCTGCCCCTGCCTTCCCTTGAGGGCTGACCAGGATCTTTGGCTGTTCTATATGGACCAGCTGGGATGGGGGATAACACCACAACAGTGAGAGTCAAACGTCCTAAGAAACCCCCGGGAAGGTTAACCCGGTCAAACAAATGCCCGCAGAAGTCGGATGTGTCGGCCTAACGGCGCAAGAACGCAGCTCTGCTGTAAACAGGCACAACGCAATCACATCCGAAAAAAAACTCCGGATGAACGAAGAAGAAGAAGAAGTATATGAGTTGTCGATGTAGTTTGTGCATGAGGTATAGTATACGAGTTGTCGATGTAGTTTGTGTATGAGGTATAGTATATAAGTTGTCGATGTAGTTTGTGCATGAGGTATAGTATACCAGTTGTCGATGTAGTTTGTGCATGAGGTATAGTATATAAGTTGTCGATGTAGTTTGTGCATGAGGTATAGTATATGAGTTGTCGATGTAGTTTGTGCATGAGGTATAGTATATGAGTTGTCGATGTAGTTTGTGCATGAGGTATAGTATATGAGTTGTCGATGTAGTTTGTGCATGAGGTATAGTATATAAGTGTCGATGTAGCCTGTGCATGAGGTTATAGTATATAAGTTGTCGATGTAGTTTGTGCATGAGGTATAGTATATGAGTTGTCGATGTAGTTTGTGCATGAGGTATAGTATATGAGTTGTCGATGTAGTTTGTGCATGAGGTATAGTATATAAGTTGTCGATGTAGCCTGTGCATGAGGTATAGTATATAAGTTGTCGATGTAGTTTGTGCATGAGGTATAGTATATGAGTTGTCGATGTAGTTTGTGCATGAGGTATAGTATATGAGTTGTCGATGTAGTTTGTGCATGAGGTATAGTATATGAGTTGTCGATGTAGTTTGTGCATGAGGTATAGTATATAAGTTGTCGATGTAGTTTGTCCATGAGCTATAGTATATGAGTTGTCGATGTAGTTTGTGCATGAGGTATAGTATACCAGTTGTCGATGTAGTTTGTGCATGAGGTATAGTATACCAGTTGTCGATGTAGTGTGTGCATTGTGTGAAGTATACCAGTTGTCGATGTAGTTTGTGCATGAGGTGCAGTATATGAGTTGTCGATGTAGTTTGTGCATGAGGTATAGTATATGAGTTGTCGATGTAGCTTGTGTATGAGGTATAGTATACCAGTTGTCGATGTAGTTTGTGCATTGTGTGAAGTATACCAGTTGTTGGTGTAGTTTGTGCATGAGGTATAGTATATGAGTTGTCGATGTAGTTTGTGCATGAGGTATAGTATATGAGTTGTCGATGTAGTTTGTGCATGAGGTATAGTATATGAGTTGTCGATGTAGTTTGTGTATGAGGTATAGTATACCAGTTGTCGATGTAGTGTGTGCATTGTGTGAAGTATACCAGTTGTCGATGTAGTTTGTGCATGAGGTGCAGTATACGAGTTGTCGATGTAGTTTGTGCATGAGGTATAGTATATGAGTTGTCGATGTAGTTTGTGCATGAGGTATAGTATATGAGTTGTCGATGTAGTTTGTGTATGAGGTATAGTATACCAGTTGTCGATGTAGTGTGTGCATTGTGTGAAGTATACCAGTTGTCGATGTAGTTTGTGCATGAGGTGCAGTATACGAGTTGTCGATGTAGTTATTGTAGTTTACCATGCATTCCAACTCTGTTTTACATCGACAAAATGCAGTCCTGTCTCATTTTCTCCTCTCCAAGCTGACTGACCTAGATCTGACACTGTTTTGTCTTGCAGCATTCACAGACGCCAACGTGTGTCGAAGTCTGGGTGTGGGAACCTTCCCTGACCTACATTCGTGTGAGCAGTTTATTGTCTGCATGCCCGGCGACTGGCTGGACTACTCCCCGCACATCATGACCTGCCCTGAGGGGACCAGGTTCGACCCCGACCTAAAGATCTGCAACTATGCCTCTCATGTTAAATGCAATCACTGACTGTTTTACGTCGCCATTTTGTCTGTGTGTTCTAGCCCAGTCAGTGAAATGTCACCCTAAGATTAAACTCACAATACCATTTGTTGTAAACAGTTTCCCTATGTTCTAGCCCAGTCAGTGAAATGTCACCCTAAGATTAAACTCACAATACCATTTGTTGTAAACAGTTTCCCTGTGTTCTAACCCAGTCAGTGAAATGTCACCCTAAGATTAAACTCACAATACCATTTGTTGTAAACAGTTTCCCTGTGTTCTAACCCAGTCAGTGAAATGTCACCCTAAGATTAAACTCACAATACCATTTGTTGTAAACAGTTTCCCTGTGTTCTAACCCAGTCAGCGAAATGTCACCCTAAGATTAAACTCACAATACCATTTGTTGTAAACAGTTTCCCTGTGTTCTAACCCAGTCAGTGAAATGTCCCCTAAGATTAAACTCACAATACCATTTGTTGTAAACAGTTTCCCTATGTTCTAACCCAGTCAGTGAAATGTCACCCTAAGATTAAACTCACAATACCATTTGTTGTAAACAGTTTCCCTGTGTTCTAACCCAGTCAGTGAAATGTCACCCTAAGATTAAACTCACAATACCATTTGTTGTAAACAGTTTCCCTGTGTTCTACCCCAGTCAGTGAAATGTCACCCTAAGATTAAACTCACAAACCCATTTTTTGTAAAAAGTTTCCCTGTGATCCAACTCAGTCATCAAAATGTCACCTTAAGATTAAACTCACAAAACCATTTAATGCAGTTTCCCTGTGTTCTAACCCAGTCAGCGAAATGTCTCCCCAAAATTAAACTCACAAAACCATTTAATGCAGTTTCCCTGTGTTCTAACCCAGTCAGCGAAATGTCTCCCCAAAATTAAACTCACAAAACCATTTAATGCAGTTTCCCTGTGTTCTAACCCAGTCAGCGAAATGTCTCCCCAAAATTAAACTCACAAAACCATTTAATGCAGTTTCCCTGTGTTCTAACCCAGTCAGCGAAATGTCACCCTAAGATTAAACTCACAATACCGTGTGTTGTAAACAGTGTCATTGTGTGTTCTCGGTCACTCCGTGAAACGCTATTCTAGAATCCTGAGATGAAACTCACGACACCATTTGTTGCAATCATTCTCACAACAAATATTACTATAATGTGTAATATTGCAGACCTCACCATAATTTCACGACAAACACGATTATAATGTCAGATCCCAGCAGACAAGCCCCCTCCTCCCCCCTCCCATCATACCATTTATGACCAGAAGTGAGTGGCATGCTCTCTTCAAGATGTCCCAATCAACCCCAGCATTTATTGGGCTGTCTGTGATTTTCTGGACAAGTTTTCGTTCAGTAGTTTGCCAAAGCCTTAGGCATTAACATGCATGAGGCAGGAGAACTGGCGATGGATGGAGAGTCTTTCCCGCTGGTTGTGACGACAGCGACGTCGTGCACACAGCCGGCTATGTGAACAGAGCTGTACAAGTGCCACTATTGACATGTGCCAACAAACATTCAGACAGACCGACAGACCTGCGTGAGAGTCTAAACACACACATTTCTGTTCTAGTTAAACTAAGCTTCCTTAGCTGATATTCCCCAACAATTTTAGTTGTTAAACAACAAGCGATTACTCAAATATACCGAGGCATTTGCAATTAGGTGGCCCCAACCAGTTTTGTGCAAACATAAGATTTCATTTTAAATTTTCTATAACTGAGGGGATAATAAATTCTCCCCATTCGAACAACATCAGTGACTATTTCAGTCAAAGTATACTTCATTTATTCACTTCATATGATGTGTAATTCAGCTAAATATGCCAGGCAATAAATCGTGCAACATATTTGTGGCTGCTGTGTTTACATTTTAATTGTGGCAATATCTGATTATAAGAATTAAGGGAGATAATAAATGTTAGAAACTGTAATAGTAAGGGGAATAACAAAATAATTGTTGGATATTTACAAACGAAAAATAATGTGAAAAAAGAATGGCTGGTTGTTGTTGTTGTTGTCGTTGCTGTTGTTGTTGTTGTTTATACAATAAAGAAATTGTCAACATTTTATATAAAGTTTCTCGTGTTTTGATGCATTGACATGTGGTATAGTTAAAGACCTGCATTCTCGCCACAGGCCTCATTCCAGATTGGTTAGTGTTTGTCAGTTCAGCTCTGCCTGGAACGGCTGCTTCTGTTGTCATGGAGCGGTCAAGTTCCCGCCACCCTCAGGTCTGCTCGTTGGTGTCTTTGCATCCGGTTCAGACCTTCTGTGGCCCACACACAGAGTTCTTGTGGCTCGTCACGCTCTCCATGTATGTCCACTTACGTATGTCTGCTGTTGCCCAGGATGACGATACCATGGTAGGGGAACCGATCTGGGTCACGACAAGACGAAATGTGGAACATGGCGAACCTCGCTGTACTCCATCCCCACCGTCGGCCTCCTCTTTAAGAGCGTAACCAGTCTCAGTATTTGATGTACACAGACAAGAACGTACACATTATCAGTGTTCTGTGTACACAAACAAGAACATACGCAGTCTCAGTATTTGGTGTACACAGCATTATCAGTGTTCTGTGTACACAGACAAGAACATACGCAGTCTCAATATTTGGTGTACACAGACAAGAACGTACACAATCAAGAACGTACACAGACAGGAACGTACACAATCAAGAACGTACACAGACAAGAACGTACACAGACAAGAACGTACACAGTCTCAGTATTTGTGTACATAAACACACACACACACACAAGAATGTGTGTCAGGACCGTGCGGTAGATTTTCTCAGTATGATGCAAGTTGTTCATAACCTATACAGACAACATATGTAAAGAAACCAGCCAAACAATGGCACCAATACTAAAGAACAAACATGTATCAATAACTACTAAGAAAGCACTTTACAACACAATCTTCCTACCAACTCTATGCTACCAATGCCAAACCTGGACAATGACAGAAAAAGAGAAAGGAAAAATCACAACAACAGAAATGAGATTCCTGAGAAGAATATTCAATGTATCAAGAAGCGATACGATCAGAATTGAAGAAATCAGGACTCAAGTGGGGGTATAGCTGCACTAGATTTTATCAGAAAGCAGCAAGTCAAATGGTTTGGCCATGCAACTAGGTTACCAACTAACAGCATACCACAACAAGCAATGATGTACAGACCAGAGGCAAGCAGAGGAAGAGGCCGACCAAGTAAACGATGGACGGATGGAATAGCAGAGTCCATGGGAATATCAATACATGAAGCCCATACGCGGGCACTTTCCTGCTGTTTATACTTCGTCTTGACACCGCAAGGTACAAGAGGAACCTGATGAGATGAGATGAGATGCAAGTCTTCGAATTTCCGCTCCTTATGTTTTTTTATCTTTAAAAAATGCCTCCCCCCCCCCCCCCTCAGGAAATCCCCATACGGTGCCGCCTGATACGGTCGCCTCTCTGTATCATAAGCACAGCATGGCCCAGATTTGTGTACATAAACAAACATCTGGTATACATAAACACACACACACGCCACAGCTGATGTACATAAACACTACACATAACAGCTGGTGTACGGATGTACATTCAAGGGGAAGTCAATAAGTAAGTCACAAATGGCTGCAGAAAAATAACTAAATATGATAACAACTTGAAACCATTTTATTTTTATACATACATTGTCCCTTTATTTTCAATATAATTTCCACCAAATGTGTGCACTTATCCCATGGTTTATCAGTCCTCCCAAACCGGCTGCATGGAACTGCGTGCTCTGTTCCCTAAACCACGTTTTCACTTGACATTCAACTTCGGCTTCATTCGCGAAATGTCTTCCGCCAAGGTGGGTTTTCAGTGGACCAAACAGGTGGAAATCGCTAGGGGCTAAGTCGGGACTGTAAGGTGGATGTTCCAGAACTTCCCACCTTAGTTGGTTAATTTTCTCCCGAGTTAAAGCGTCCTTGAGAAACTTTTTCTACCCAGCTATGCACCGCTTCACGGGACAAACATTTGCCAGCATAAACAGGAAGCATTTCCTTATGAATGTCCTTTGCAGGCAGTCCTTTTGCCCACAAAAAACGCACAACAGCACGTTGCTCTTTGATTGTACACTCCATAAGTACAGTCGCCATTTTGTTTATGCGCTGCGCATGCGCATGAGACACCTAGCGCCACCTGACGAACGGGAATATAAAGTTCGATGTTGCTGTCACCTAATGACACCTGTAGAAAACACCAACTACATTTACTTATTTATTGACTTACTTATTGACTCGCCTTTGTACATTTGGTCAAGCTATCACATTGTTTTTATCCTCAAAATATATGTGAGTATTAAATATTGAGATTGTGTACGTTTTCGTGACAGTGTGTGTGTGTGTGTGTGTGTGTGTGTGTGTGTGTGTGTGTGTGCAAGCTTTTATACTGCAGCTCGGACAGAGGTGTGTGTTGTGTAAACACGATCACTGACGTAACGTTTCACGAAATGTTAATCTTGCCCTGGGTTTGCTATGCGTTTCAATACAATAGCACACCGCCACCAGCCACCCTTTCACCCACTCGATCTCCTTCTGCCTGCCTTCTATCAGTGCCCATCGGTATACGTCTATGCGTCTCACACGTTTAAAGACTCTACTACAATTATCACAGAGAAGAAGACACCGCCACGACGTCACAGCTCGCGAGTGTGTCATGAGAACTAGACCTGGGAACACACCGACAATCGCGCGCCAGTTGGCGCCAGTATTATCTGCTATTTTCAACCGTGAAGTGGCTGACCTCATTTTCCTCAAGACCAGAGATGTGCATGTTACAAGGTTCAATTGTTATGCAAGAGATGCGCAGGGTGTGTGCTAACTGGAGACAGACTATCGTGTGTTTGTGTCTGGGCGTTTGTATATGTCCGGGTGGGAGTGTGTTCGGGTGTTTGTGTCCGGGTGGGAGTGTGCTCGGGTGTGTGTGTCCGGGTGTACTACAGAGTCTATCGGCAGCTAAAAATAACAATAACAGAACTGTCGTCTGCAGATAGATCTTTATATTTGTCGCGCTAAAGCTGCTGCAGTTACAAACGTGACTTCAGACAAATCCGCTGTACCTGGTTCCTCGTACCCTGTCTGTGTAACACAACTAGTTGGTCGTGCGTCGAAGTACACTTGTACACTTGCAGCGAGGCGCCGTCGTCATTTGGAGGCGACAGGTTCGATCCCGGTTGGTAACTATTATAGCTTTCAAATTTTATGTTGTCTAGTGCGTCTTCTAATCTCTATTTCCTTCTTCTTCTTCTGTGAGTGCCAAATAATACTATGTGTGTCTATTGATGCAACCTGTCTGTGTAACACACGCTGATACACGCTGTAACGTTTTTTGCTGCCGGCTGCTTTCTTCGCCGTTCATAACTAAGCATTGTCAACATTCACACTACATTCACGGGTGATACAATGGTTGCACTGTAAACATTCACACTACATTCACGGGTGATACAATTGTTGCACTGTAAACATTCACACTACATTCACGGGTGATACAATTGTTGCACTGTAAACATTCACACTACATTCACGGGTGATACAATTGTTGCACTGTAAACATTCACACTACATTCACGGGTGATACAATTGTTGCACTGTAAACATTCACACTACATTCACGGGTGATACAACGATTGCACTGTAAACATTCACACTACAATTACGGGTGATACAATGATTGCACTGTAAACATTCACACTACATTCACGGGTGATACAATGATTGCACTGTAAACATTCACACTACATTCACGGGTGATACAATGATTGCACTGTAAACATTCACACTACATTCACGGGTGATACAACTGTTGCACTGTAAACATTCACACTACATTCACGGGTGATACAACGATTGCACTGTAAACATTCACACTACATTCACGGGTGATACAACGATTGCACTGTACACATTCAGACTCGCGGAGTTATTGGATCCCCAGAGCTGGAGTGACCAGAAATCATCAAAACCCTGGCACTGTTCGGAGAACTCATAGCGAATACATGAATAAAACTTTCAATAATGCCAACTAAGACAGCTTTTATATACTGTGTTCCACAAACAATAAGCGATTGCTCACATATAGTGAGACGTTAGCAATTAAACGGTCCCAGCCGGTTTTATGCATTCAGAAAAAGTTCATGTTAAATTTGAAATGACCATGGGGATAACAGATGTTCCACATTGGAACAATACCTGTGTGACTATATATTTTAATTGTTTCAGCTCAAGTATTACTCATTCATTCATTACATATGATAGATAACTCTGCGGTGTGCACCTGGCGAGATGCAGCGAAATATGCTTGGCCATAAATCGTGTAACATATTGATATGTTTGAGGCTTCTATGTTTAAATACATGAGGCTGTTCTCGGCGGGCCTGCTTGAATACAATACCACATTCTTCACCTGGTGAAATAGTGTTTGCCTAGTAAACCAGAGTGTACAAATGGTGTGTGCCTAGTAATAGACAGTGCACAGATGGTGTTTGTCTAGTAATAGAGAGTGCACATATGGTGTTTGTCTAGTAATAGAGAGTGCACAGATGGTGTTGTAATAGAGTGCACAGGTGGTGTTTGTCTAGTAAAGACAGTGAACATATGGTTTTTGTCTAGTAATAGAGAGTGCAAATATGGTTTTTGTCTAGTAAAAGAGAGTGCAAAGATGGTGTTTGTCTAGTAAAAGAGAGTGCACACATTGTATTTGTCTAGTAATAGACAGTGCACATATGGTGTTTGTCTAGTAATAGACAGTGCTAATCTCATCTCATCTCATGAGATGAGATGGTGAGATCCAGAAAACAGAAATTATGTTTCTAGAAAAGACGAAGATGATACCAAAATGTGATGATACAATAGAAGATAACATGCTGAAGCAAGTAAATAAACGCAAATACTTGGATGAAACCACGAGATGAAAGATATGCCACGGAGATTACAAGACAAATAGGCGGAACGAGAGCTGCACTTCAGCTCTTGTGCAATAAATCACTGTTAGTTAGTTAGTTAGTCGAGGTTCCAACTTCACGGCAACGGGTCGTCCCCATTATGCTCCATTCCCGTGCCAGTGAATATCACACAAAATGCTCCCCACTGTCCAATGTGAAAAGTGGAATAGACAGGAGTCTCGGCAATCCAACAGCCCGCACAGGTACACTGTGCATAATGCCGCCGCCAGAATGCCAACACAAAATTCATCCACGAATACCACAGTTCATCGTCGATGGACTCGGCAGTCACCAGAAAGACCTCATTGACCCGGGTTTTCTCACATGGCTCGGTCTTTTACCGCAGGGCGACCCGCCGAAAGTGTCGCACAAAGCACGAACTCCGCAGCTTCAGCGCCGACTCCCAGGAGTCTCCCGAAAAATGCACTCGTGAACCGAAAAGGCAAATCAGTCAATTCAGCAACCGCCGGTAGCCATTGTTCCGAACATGCAGTTCACTGTACAGGACAGATGTAAAAGCATTCCACGCGAATTTCACAGCTCACGGTGTCGCCCACGCACTCACTCAGTAGCAGGGCGACGGAACCATGTACTACCAGTCCAACATGAGGAAAATGCGATTGCAAACCGTAGCCACAAGCATAAACACGCCACAGGCCTTAACGGCTCAACGCCTAACCGCCATGCTGGCGACCGGAAGTCCAATAAATGAATGTAAGAAACATAGTACTGAACCGTGACATGAACATCTGGAAACATGGACGAACAAAATAGAGGGAGAATTTGACTGAGTGAACTAATAAGGACAGCAACATTAAGACACATGACAAGGATTACAGATACAGTGGTACCTCGGGTTACGAACGCCTCAGGTCACGAACAATTCAGATTAGGAACAACAACTTCGAAAATTTCATGTCTCGGGTAACGAACAGTGCCTCGGGTTACGAAAGAAGGCGAGCGAGAGAGAGCAAGGTGTAACGTTGGAGACAAACGATCGCGTACAGTACAAACAGTACTACTGCGAGCGCTAACAAGTCAAGTCGCATTATTCTGTCAAGAAGCCTGATCAGCGGGAAAATGTCACGTGGAAAATCCAACAAGAAACACGCTGTTGCCAAGATGTGCAGCGTGGGAGCCGACACCAAGAAGAAGAACGTCGAGAGCCCACCTGCTAGCTGCATCAAAGAGCCTGATATTACAGCCATCACTGAAGCTACTACGAGGGAGAAGATTGACAGCCCAACACAGTCAAGAATCAAGACAGCAGAGAAGAAAGAGGAGAAAGACACCAGAGTCGGAAACACCGACTCAAAAACAGTCCGATGGGTTGTCAAGCGGATTCCTGTGGAGCTGGCAGATGAAGAAATCATGAAGCAGCTATGTGAAGAGAATCTTCACATCCGATTCTTGAAGGCGGAGCGGCTTCTCACTTACTCCAAGATACCTACAACCCTGGCAGTGGTGACATCGGAGGGCAGCGAGATGCCGACCACAGTGTCATACAACAAGAGAATGCAGCAACCAGAGAGATTCATCCCAAGAATCACTCAATGTTCCAGATGTCAGAAGGCCGGCCACAGCAGAGCGACGTGCCGCAGTAAGACGGAAATCTGCCGATACTGCGCCGCTCACCACGCCTTCAAGGAGTGTCCGCTGGCCAAGATGGACACGGACTTCCGAGCACCCAACAACAAAAGAAAGTGTGCCAACTGCCTGGGCAAACACGGAGCAAGATACCTGGGCTGTCCGTACCTGCAGAGACAGAGAGACGTCTTAAAAATCGCCATCATCACAAAGACACCATTCAAGAAAGCAATGCGGAGGGGCGAGACAGCCACGGGCATAGCACAAGCTGAAAGAGATCATTTTCAAAAGCAGATAGACGAGTTGAAGAAACAAGTCAAGGCACTGCTGACGACGAATCCGACCAACGATAATGAGAAGCTGCTGGCCGACATGAAAGAAATCCAGCTCAACATCAAACAAGAGATCCAGTGCATGGCTGAGATGAAGAAGGAAAACGAGGAAATCCTACAAAAGATCAAGACCGAAAGAGAACTACTGAGAGCCGAAAGGATGCAGCATCAACCCAAACCAACAGAAGAGAGGAAGCAAGATGAAGCACCACAAAAAAACGTCGAAAAACTGATGAAAACAATGCACAAAAAAGGAAGCAAAAAGACGCACGAAGGAGCCAAGCCACAGACCAATCAGAAGCAGCAATCAGTAGCCAGTAGTCCAGCCACGATATCTAAGCAACCCGAGATGAAATCAGCATCCTGCCAGGTAGAGGAGTGGTTCGTACAACAGGTCGACGAAGACGAATGGAAAGAGTACGAAGAGGAGTGCGCCGCATACGATGCCTTATGCCGAGAAAAGGCGAGGCAAGCTAAACAACGACGCCTGGAGTGGGAAGACAATAAGTCCCTTTAAGGACTGCACACAAAAGATACGGGCAATGCACAGAACAGGAGACTAAAAAAACCCAATAAAAAGTCCTTATAAGGACTGCAGCCAGGAGCCTACACCAACAAAGAAAACCACAACAACAGAAGAGCACAAAGGATAGCCGCCGACCACTGCTGACGTCACAGACACAAACGCTACATAACCAGTCCGAGATAGGACTCACAAGACAAGAATTAGGGTGAATAAACCCACAAAAACCACGATCCTCAATAATAACCACAGCTGATGAAGCAGGTTAGACGAGGACGAATTTGGAATTTTTGTTTTGAAAATTGGAAGTGGAAGGAAGCTTGTGGATCTTCAGAATGAACAGCGAAAGACATTATAGGAGGAGCAGTCGTCCAATGATGAGGAGTCAATGACTGTTTCAACTGCCAGGATTAAAGAAATTTGCAGCAAGTGGGCAGACTTCGAAGACTTCATTGTGAATCATCATCCAAACAAACTTGTTGCTAACAAGCCCTATGCCCCTATATGTGATGAATGATAACACGATGGCCCACTTCAGAAAGATTCTCCAGCAAAAGAAGCGACACATTTCCCCTGATAGTTTCTTGGATCAGAAAGATTCCCAGTCGGCTGCCGAGAAACCGCGACAAGATACTCCTGAAACTAATGATTCAGAATAACAAAGAAAGTGACAAATTTCCCATGATCGTTTTCTTGATAATAAAGATAGACTAAATCTCTTTTTATTTTACATTTAATTCATTTGGTTGTTTTCTTTCTCTTTATTTAAAACATGAAGTACACGTATTCTTTGCGTTTTGTCAGGTAAACGACCGGATGTTAATAAAAAAAAAATAGAACGATTCTTTCATTTGAAACGGATTGTCTTTATTTAATTGATTTCAATGTTTCGGGTTACGAATCGTTTCGGGTTACGAACCGAATTTGGGAACGTATTATGGGAACAGACCAAGGGGAAGACCTAGAAGCAAGTACCTGGATGGCTTGGCCTTGTGGCATGGTCGAGACAGAAACTCGGAGCTGATCCACGACTCTGGTGATCGAGTGAGATGGCAGAACATGACCGCCCACGCTTACCGGCATGGCACATGATGGATGGATTATGTTCATAACCCAAGGTACCACTGTACAGAGAAATTATTTCAGGTAAACGATAGAATAAGACGAAGAAGAAGAAAAAGAGGAAGAAGAAGAAGAAGAAGAAGAAGAAGAAGAAGAAGAAGAAGAAGAAGAAGAAGAAGAAGAGGAAGAAGAAGATCTTGGAGGCAGCTAATATGTGGTTTCCGATGTGAATACCTTGAAATCTTCTTCGTTCATCCGGAGTTTTTTTCCGGATGTGATTGCGTTGTGCCTGTTTATAGCAGAGCTGCGTTCTTGCGCCGTTAGGCCGACACATCCGACTTCTGCGGGCATTTGTTGACCGGGTTAACCTTCCCGGGGGTTTCTTAGGACGTTTGACTCTCACTGTTGTGGTGTTATCCCCCATCCCAGCTGGTCCATATAGAACAGCCAAAGATCCTGGTCAGCCCTCAAGGGAAGAATACCTTGAAATGATGGTGACCATTCATTTCATCCAGTGGGGTTGAAAGTATGGAGACGTAACTTCTAAAATGGCTGATAAGGCCTATTTTGGCTCGAAATTTTCTTTGACAATGTGGGCAAAGAATGCTTGACGTTCCAGGAGGAGGATCTCCTGCAGTGGTTTTTCTGTCCAGCCTTTTCTTCACAGCTCTTGCAGTCCTGGTTGCTTCACAAGTGACTGCACCCTTGCGTAATGATGTACGCCACGAATTTCGGTCTTTGGCAGCAGTCTCCCATGTGTCATGATGAATTCCAAAAGCTTTCAGTGAGATTTTCAGAGTGTCTTTAAAGCGTTTCCTCTGGCCGCCTTGGGAGCGTTTACCACAACGCAGCTCGCCATAAAAAAATTTGTTTAGGGAGCCTGTGATCTGGCATGTGAGTCAAGTGACCAGCCCAGCGAATCTGATTCTTCATTAGTAGAGTGTGGATACTGGGCATGGACGCTCTTTCTAGAACTTCAGTGTCTGGGATCTTGTCTTGCCATTTAATCTTCAATAGCTTCCTAAGGCAGACTGTGTGGAAGTGGTTTAATTTCCTAGCGTGTCGCTGATAAACAGTCCAGGTTTCACAAGCATATAGCAGTGTGGATAATACAACTGCTTTATAGACTTTCAGCTTTGTTTGCAGGCTTATTCCACTTCTGTCCCATACATTCTTGTACAGTCTGCCAAAGGCCGCGCTGGCCTTGGAGATTCTTGCATTCACTTCGTCATCAATTGTGGCAGCTTGTGACACAGTGCTGCCAAGATAGGTGAATGTGTCCACAACACTTAGTCTATGACCGTTCACCTTGATATTCGGCACCGTGTGATTGTTCCCTGGAGCTGGCTGGTACATAACTACAGTCTATGCCAAGTTGATATTTAGCCCAAAGTTGGCACAGACATATAACAAAGCTGAAACATTGTGTTACATGTCTGTCTTTGAGTTGGCATATAGAGCGCAATCATCAGCAAACAGGAGCTCTCTGACGGTGTCGCTGCTAATTTTGGTTTTAGCTTTCAGCCTTCTGAGATTGAATAACTTTCCATCCATACGGTAGTTGATGTCTATTCCAATGCCTGGACGAGATTACAGATACTAGGACATTAAACACAATTGTAAAAGTATTTTAGGGCTTTCATATGGCTGGATGTGATGGCAGTAACACGGGCTTTCATATGGCTGGAGGGGATGGCAGTAACACGGGTTTTTATATGGCTGGAGGTGATGGCAGTAACACGGGTTTTTATATGGCTGGAGGGGATGGCAGTAACACGGGCTTTAATATGGCTGGAGGGGATGGCAGTAACACGGGTTTTTATATGGCTGGAGGGGATGGCAGTAACACGGGCTTTAATATGGCTGGAGGGGATGGCAGTAACACGGGTTTTTATATGGCTGGAAGTGATGGCAGTAACACGGGCTTTCATATGGCTGGAGGGGATGGCAGTAACACGGGCTTTCATATGGCTGGAGGGGATGACAGTAACACGGGTTTTTATATGGCTGGATGTGATGGCAGTAACACGGGTTTTTATATGGCTGGATGTGATGGCAGTAACACGGGCTTTCATATGGCTGGAGGGGATGGCAGTAACACGGGTTGTTCATATGGCTGGAGGGGATGGCAGTAACACGGGCTTTCATATGGCTGGAGGGGATGGACAGTAACACGGGTTTTTATATGGCTGGATGTGATGGCAGTAACACGGGCTTTCATATGGCTGGAGGGGATGGCAGTAACACGGGTTTTCATATGGCTGGAGGGATGACAGTAACACGGGCTTTCATATGGCTGGAGGGGATGGCAGTAACACGGGCTTTCATATGGCTGGAGGTGATGGCAGTAACACGGGCTTTCATATGGCTGGAGGGGATGGCAGTAACACGGGTTTTCATATGGCTGGAGGTGATGGCAGTAACACGGGCTTTCATATGGCTGGAGGGGATGGCAGTAACACGGGTTTTCATATGGCTGGAGGGGATGGACAGTAACACGGGTTTTTATATGGCTGGAGGTGATGGCAGTAACACGGGCTTTCATATGGCTGGAGGGGATGGCAGTAACACGGGCTTTCATATGGCTGGATGTGATGGCAGTAACACGGGCTTTCATATGGCTGGAGGGGATGGCAGTAACACGGGCTTTCATATGGCTGGAGGTGATGGCAGTAACACGGGTTTTCATATGGCTGGAGGGGATGGCAGTAACACGGGCTTTCATATGGCTGGAGGGGATGGCAGTAACACGGGTTTTCATATGGCTGGATGTGATGGCAGTAACACGGGCTTTCATATGGCTGGAGGGGATGGCAGTAACACGGGCTTTCATATGGCTGGAAGTGATGGCAGTAACACGGGCTTTCATATGGCTGGAGGGGATGGCAGTAACACGGGCTTTCATATGGCTGGATGTGATGGCAGTAACACGGGCTTTCATATGGCTGGAGGTGATGGCAGTAACACGGGCTTTCATATGGCTGGAGGGGATGGCAGTAACACGGGCTTTCATATGGCTGGAAGTGATGGCAGTAACACGGGCTTTCATATGGCTGGAGGGGATGGCAGTAACACGGGCTTTCATATGGCTGGAGGGGATGACAGTAACACGGGTTTTTATATGGCTGGATGTGATGGCAGTAACACGGGCTTTCATATGGCTGGATGTGATGGCAGTAACACGGGCTTTCATATGGCTGGATGTGATGGCAGTAACACGGGCTTTCATATGGCTGGATGTGATGGCAGTAACACGGGTTTTTATATGGCTGGAGGGGATGACAGTAACACGGGTTTTTATATGGCTGGAGGGGATGGCAGTAACACGGGCTTTCATATGGCTGGAGGGGATGACAGTAACACGGGCTTTCATATGGCTGGAGGGGATGACAGTAACACGGGATTTTATATGGCTGGATGTGATGGCAGTAGCACGGGCTTTCATATGGCTGGAGGGGATGGCAGTAACACGGGCTTTCATATGGCTGGAAGTGATGGCAGTAACACGGGTTTTCATATGGCTGGAGGGGATGGCAGTAACACGGGCTTTCATATGGCTGGAGGGGATGGCAGTAACACGGGTTTTTATATGGCTGGATGTGATGGCAGTAACACGGGCTTTCATATGGCTGGAGGGGATGGCAGTAGCACGGGCTTTCATATGGCTGGAAGTGATGGCAGTAACACGGGCTTTCATATGGCTGGAGGGGATGGCAGTAACACGGGCTTTCATATGGCTGGATGTGATGGCAGTAACACGGGCTTTCATATGGCTGGATGTGATAGCAGTAACACGGGCTTTCATATGGCTGGATGTGATGGCAGTAACACGGGTTTTTATATGGCTGGAGGGGATGACAGTAACACGGGTTTTTATATGGCTGGAGGGGATGACAGTAACACGGGTTTTTATATGGCTGGAGGGGATGACAGTAACACGGGTGTTCATATGGCTGGAGGGGATGGCAGTAACACGGGCTTTCATATGGCTGGAGGGGATGGCAGTAACACGGGTGTTCATATGGCTGGAGGGGATGGACAGTAACACGGGTTTTATATGGCTGGAGGGGATGGCAGTAACACGGGCTTTCATATGGCTGGAGGGGATGGCAGTAACACGGGCTTTCATATGGCTGGAGGGGATGGCAGTAACACGGGTTTTTATATGGCTGGAGGGGATGGCAGTAACACGGGTGTTCATATGGCTGGAGGGGATGGCAGTAACACGGGTTTTTATATGGCTGGAGGGGATGGCAGTAACACGGGCTTTCATATGGCTGGAGGGGATGGCAGTAACACGGGTTTTATATGGCTGGAGGTGATGGCAGTAACACGGGCTTTTCATATGGCTGGAGGGGATGGCAGTAACACGGGCTTTCATATGGCTGGAGGGGATGGCAGTAACACGGGTTTTATATGGCTGGATGTGATGGCAGTAACACGGGCTGTTCATATGGCTGGAGGGGATGGCAGTAACACGGGTTTTTATATGGCTGGATGTGATGGCAGTAACACGGGCTTTCATATGGCTGGAGGGGATGGCAGTAACACGGGCTTTCATATGGCTGGAGGGGATGGCAGTAACACGGGTTTTATATGGCTGGAAGTGATGGCAGTAACACGGGCTTTCATATGGCTGGAGGGGATGGCAGTAACACGGGTTTTTATATGGCTGGAGGGGATGGCAGTAACACGGGTTTTTATATGGCTGGATGTGATGGCAGTAACACGGGTTTTCATATGGCTGGAGGGGATGGCAGTAACACGGGCTTTCATATGGCTGGAGGGGATGGCAGTAACACGGGTTTTATATGGCTGGAGGTGATGGCAGTAACACGGGCTTTCATATGGCTGGAGGGGATGGCAGTAACACGGGTTTTATATGGCTGGAAGTGATGGCAGTAACACGGGTTTTCATATGGCTGGAGGGGATGGCAGTAACACGGGCTTTCATATGGCTGGAGGGGATGGCAGTAACACGGGTTTTATATGGCTGGAAGGTGATGGCAGTAACACGGGCTTTTCATATGGCTGGAGGGGATGGCAGTAACACGGGCTTTCATATGGCTGGAGGGGATGACAGTAACACGGGTTTTTATATGGCTGGAAGTGATGGCAGTAACACGGGCTTTCATATGGCTGGAGGGGATGGCAGTAACACGGGTTTTTATATGGCTGGATGTGATGGCAGTAACACGGGCTTTCATATGGCTGGAGGGGATGGCAGTAACACGGGCTTTCATATGGCTGGAGGGGATGGCAGTAACACGGGTTTTTATATGGCTGGAAGTGATGGCAGTAACACGGGCTTTCATATGGCTGGAGGGGATGGCAGTAACACGGGTTTTTATATGGCTGGATGGGATGGCAGTAACACGGGCTTTTATATGGCTGGAGGTGATGGCAGTAACACGGGCTTTCATATGGCTGGAGGGATGGCAGTAACACGGGCTTTCATATGGCTGGAGGGGATGGCAGTAACACGGGTTTTTATATGGCTGGAAGTGATGGCAGTAACACGGGCTTTCATATGGCTGGAGGGGATGGCAGTAACACGGGTTTTTATATGGCTGGAAGTGATGGCAGTAACACGGGTTTTTATATGGCTGGAGGGGATGGCAGTAACACGGGCTTTCATATGGCTGGAGGGGATGGCAGTAACACGGGTTTTTATATGGCTGGAAGTGATGGCAGTAACACGGGCTTTCATATGGTTGGAGGGGATGGCAGTAACACGGGCTTTCATATGGCTGGAGGGGATGACAGTAACACGGGTTTTTATATGGCTGGAAGTGATGGCAGTAACACGGGCTTTCATATGGCTGGAGGGGATGGCAGTAACACGGGTTTTTATATGGCTGGAGGGGATGGCAGTAACACGGGCTTTCATATGGCTGGAGGGGATGGCAGTAACACGGGTTTTTATATGGCTGGATGTGATGGCAGTAACACGGGCTTTCATATGGCTGGAGGGGATGGCAGTAACACGGGTTTTTATATGGCTGGAAGTGATGGCAGTAACACGGGCTTTCATATGGCTGGAGGGGATGGCAGTAACACGGGTTTTTATATGGCTGGAGGGGATGGCAGTAACACGGGCTTTCAAATGGCTGGGGGTGATGGCAGTAACAAGGGCTTTCATATGGCTGGATGTGATGGCAGTAACACGGGCTTTCATATGGCTGGAGGTGATGACAGTAGCATGGGCTTTCATGTGGCTGGAACCATAGAATTATACCAACTTTTGTGTACTATGCCGGCTCTTGGCGAGAAGTTACTGACGCAATTCGTAATCCCACATACCGCGTTAGAAACACAGATGCTGGCGATTTGGAAGCAGACTGCCTTGTGTTGGTTTCCGTAAAATGGTATGAATGACGGTCGTTCAGAAAGCAATGGCAAACTACTGAATGTAAACTTGCCCAGGAATCACAAACTGCCATAAATGTTGGACTTGACTGCAACGTCCTGTAAAAGATATGCACTGTACTGAGTGATTCAATGAGCATGATCCGAAGGTCGAGGCGGGTTCTGCACGTAGACAGTGGAATGAGTCGCTTTGGGGGGGGGGGGGGGGGGGTCTGTTGTACCCAGAGTCACCGTCATCTTCGTTCCAGGACATGCGAGACTTGAGGGAAAGCTTGCGGGCTCTGTATCCCCTGCAGATGGCCAGCCCAGGGATCGTGCCGATGTTATTAATATCATTAGAGAGATGCCGAGAGCGGAGGACTTTTACCCCAGTAATTCCACATCGTTGAATTGATGTTGCCCAGTTGAATAGAATTGAACTGAATTCAACTTTATTTTAAAAGGGTTACAAACTGGGCACGTAGGTCCGTCTTACATTCCAATCACTCATTGTCTGGCAAACAATGGCTTGTCCAGATTGGACCAAAGGATTGTCCAGAATGAGAGACTCAGGGAATAAGAATTGGTACGACCATACACAAGAGACACATCAGGAGAACGAGGAGTCTCTCCAACCAACACCGAACTGGCACAATTATTCACCGGACGCTGATGCATATGTTGGGGGAGGGGGAGGAGCTGAGAACCTATGGACTTGTCCGGAGTGTAAGGATCATACCCTAACAGATAGAAGATAAAACAACTGTAAGAAAGAGACAGTGAACTTTGGTCATATAAGGAGAAGGGAGGTGTTTCCCTTCTTCAAAAGTCACAGAAGAGTTCGAATTTCGATTATTTCAGTAGCAATTTGATTAAAAGTCCATCAGGCTTTTCCTCTACTAATTGAGTTTCACCCAGCTATATCACCCATCATGGATGGACTGAGACAGTTGATCCCTAACACCAAAAACCGAAATCTGTGGAGAAACATGAATCATATGTCACCGTGTGCGTGCGTATGTGTGCGTGTATCTACGAGTGCGCGTGTATGCAAGCGTGTGTGTCTAGAGTACGCTGATTGGCATGGCACATGATGATGATGAAACGTGGTGTATAGGTCACAGAGCAGAAGTGACCCCCAAACAGGAAGTGACGTCAAGACAGTTTCCACCAATCATTCCCGTCGTGATCACGGCTTATGGAAGTGCTGACATCGATCTTGTCGAGTTGCCGCCGGCACATCAATCTGGACTTTCTGTGGGAGAAAACCAACCAAACTCATCTAAACAATGTATGTATATGTCGTCTTGTATGTTTGAATCAATTGGCATGTTTATTACCGTTTATACCTACCTTGTCTGGCGAAATTATTCGTGCAATGTGTACGTAAGGTTGAACCGTCAAGGTTCTGTATCCGCCATCTTGTGAAGTTATTGGTCGGTGTCACCAGGCGGATAGGCCAGCCATTATTTCACTGATATATCGGACTTTCAACACAGCTGGAAACTACGTTAGTGAAGACAACTTTCACACAGATGTTAGTAATGTTTAAACATGGAATATATAGTGTTGATATTGTGTTTAGACTCAGCAATTCAGCGTGCCCCACTTTGATGATAAATTTGAAAAAGCCGTCAGTGTGGGCGAGCCATGATGATGGTGCCATTTGAGGTTGCCATTGTTTGTTTGTATTTTAATGAAGTTATTTTTCTAAGGCTCTTGTTTAACTGGCTGAGGCAAGTTTAAGGAATGAGAGTATGAAGGCTGGACTGTTCGGGTTTGTTTAATGGCAACGTGTTGAGTGTTGTGTTTAAAGGGCTACCTCTTTATTCCGATGTAATTATAAATTATCATATATTATTCAAAATCATTGCCAGCAGATCTTCACTCGTGCACAGCCTGGGAGGCACAGGTTACGTGGAGGAAACATTTACCTCCTTGTATTCTTTCTGTAGTTCACTGGCGCTGATGTTGCTCTCTTTTCTTTCTGACTTAACTAACATAATATTATTGAACTGTAATTGTAAAACTGAAACATCCCATTTCAATAATTCAGAGGATATTTATACATAACAATGAAACTTGTTCTTGAGAGTTCTGTTGGAGTTTTATGTGCACTATGACTGACATTCTTCAGAATTTAAGAAATTGCTAGGACACAGGTTGTCCCCCCCCCCCCCCCCACACAGTAGATTCCCCCAAGTTGTGTTACCACACAGTAGTCAGTAGATTCTCCCAGCTCTAGTTGTAGAGTGTCCCATCGCGATTTTAAATTTGAGTATTTACTAATGAGACCACGGCAGATAGAAAGGCCTTGAATAACAAAATCTGATGGTACCTCAATTATGCTTGGATGTCAATTCTGAGAGGAATAGTCACATCTGAGTGTTAAAATCTTGATAGATTTCACCATACTATTCATACTTTTACACTGGAAAAATTGGGTCCATTGGTTTTAATTGTTATCGCCACTTCCGGTCGAACATGATTGTCATGACGGGCCACTGATGGATATTAAATCTGACTTCATCCATATGTTCCGTCATGTTAAATGAAAAAATAATAGTACAAGTATACAAATAAATTATTAATAATCTTTAAACTTGTATTTTCTTTAACTTTAGTAGTTCAAATTGCACGTTTGAACGTTAAAACTTTCCGTTGCCGGCAACATCCATCTTGGAGTTCCATTCACAAAGACCTTGTAGAAATATATTTTTTTACAACATATAACGCGATATAAGCGAAGAAATTCTCCAAATATATGTAAAAATGGGTTCTGAATTAGAATATCCATCTAAAAATATCTTATATTAAATAAACAAGCTCTAGAAAATAAATTTACTTACTTTTTGCCAAGTAATTTAATGTATTTAAAAGGTCATGATGATTTCAACCAATCGCCGTGCACAGAATATTAGGCTAACCTTTTCTGCTTAACCTAAGAGTCTGCTACTGCCACATGATATTTGAATGAATGAATGACGTAAGCATTGGTGACAATGGAACAGGCTGGGGCGACACCGTATATCAACTTCCGTTTTCAGTTGAGGTAGTAGCACGATGAAACTAATAGTTGTGTCCCCACACAGCAGATTCCCGCAGCCCTGGTTGTGTCCCCACACAGCAGATTCCCCCAGCTTTGGTTGTGTTCCCACACAGCAGATTCCCCCAGCCTTGGTTGTGTCCCCACACAGCAGAATCCCCCAGCCTTGGTTGTGTCCCCACACAGCAGATTCCCCCAGCCCTGCGCTGGTTGGCTGCAAACCAGCTGAGAAGGCATCAGAATGAGGCCAGGTGCAGAGAGGATGCATATTTAGTCATAAGTGAAATATGAAAGTACCCCGTCCCATTAGCGGAGGCACATATTTACAGATGGAGACAACAGTGAAAGCCACAATAAATCATCACTCTGTAGTACTGAGTACAATTAAAGAGTGCAGGCAGCCTGTATGAAAATCTCATTGGAGACCGAAGCAGAAACTAGTCTAGTATTTGTGACAATTTCCTACACCCTCACAAACCTGGTACTTGTATCTCATCACCCCTCTGCTGTGTGTCCACCGTGACGAGGTAGAGGGGCTTGTGCGTCCCAATGACCCCAAGAGCTATGCCGACGGTAGCACAGCTACTGGTAGGGCCACCCATGTCGGACAGGTCAAGGGAGAGGGACCAGACGAAGAGACACACAAACCTGCTGCCTTGTAGGTAGACTGGGGACAGTCAAAGGCTAGGGAAAGCACCCCAAATACATGCTTGTCGAAATCAGATGTACTGAGCCACAGGCTTGACAAAGCAGTGCAACGTAAAACCTGCTGCCTTGTAGGTAGACTGGGGACAGTCAAAGGCTAGGGAAAGCACCCCGAACAAATGCTTGTCGAAATCGGATGTACTGAGCCACAGGCTTGACAAAGCAGTGCAACGTAACTTAATTCATGATGTCACAAATTAAAATTAATCGTTATGGTGCTAATCCCGTGAAGTCCCATCAGGCGGTGATAGTGCCGGGCCCCCTGCCTCGAGGGGGTCCACCCATGACTACTGGTGGTCACCTTCCCCTGTGCTGTGGAGTCAAGGCACAGAGGAGTAGGTTAAGAGCTATTGACCAAACACCCCGGACACTCAACATACTACAGTGGAATGCCGAAGTAGTTTATAACAAGAAAGCCTCCCTAACACAGCGTCTTCATAAAGATAGAATAGATGTGGCATGCATTCAAGAGACACACCTCAACGCCAATCGCACATTTTCAGTCGAGGGATATCAGGCCACACGTTTCGACCGCGAAGGACACAAAGGAGGAGTTCTAATACTTACACAAAATACAATACCTTGCAGTGAAGTATCTGTGATCTCTGACAACCAAACGGAAATTATAGGTGTTGATATAATGATAAAGGACGTGAAAATAAGAATTTACAATCTGTATAGCCCGGCAGATAAGGATCTTACTCTCTCAAACATGAAAATAACTGACACAAATTGCATTGTTGTCGGAGACTTTAATAGCCGTTCAGAAAGATGGGGATACCCAGATACTGACAAAAGAGGAGATGAAGTGGAGGACTGGGAAATAGACTCAAATCTCCATCTACTCAACAAAGTGGATGACACACCGAGCTTCTACTCCAGAAGATGGATTACCACTTCTACTCCAGACTTAGCTTTCTGCACAGGAGACATCCTCCACAAAATCGATCGCCACGTGCTTGACCAATTAGCAGGTAGTGACCACAGACCAATCAAGCTTGTAATGAATATGGAGTATGTTCCACAGGAGCAAAAGCCTTTGCCCCGCTAGAATTACAAACGAGCAGATTGGGACAGATTTGCCATACTAACAGACAAATATTGTGAAAACATAAATACACGATATGGCAACATGAAGCAAATGGTGGAAAGTCTAAACAGAGCAATAATACAGGCGGCCACTGAGTCTATTCCAAGAGGAGCGAGGAAAAATTACAAACCATACTGGACTGAAGAACTACAAATTTTGGAGGACAAAGTTGAAGATGCTAGGAAGACCGCAGAGAGAGAACAAACAACTGAAGCGAACATCTCTCTCAAAGCCATCTCAGCAAAATATAAAAGAACAGTAAATCAAACAACAAGAGATTGTTGGAGGAAAAAAACAGAAAACCTGAATTTTGACAGGGATGGAAACAAACTATGGAAACTAGTGAAAGCCATGAACAATGAAGGACCTAGAAACAAACAAATAACAATTAAACAAGGAAATGCCTTGCTTACAGGAAAAAAGGCTGCAAATGCACTAATGGAACACTATGCCAGTGCAAACCACATTGATATTACAACCGAACAGAAGAAAGCAATCAAAGATAAACAGATACATCATAGTAATACAGAGATAGCAGCAGAATATATGATGGCAAATCTAACAATGGAAGAAATGGAACAGGCAATGAATACCCTAAAAAAGAAGAAATCACCAGGAAAGGATGGAATCACAAATGAAATGCTAATAGGACTAGGCACCAAGGCAAAGAAGAAACTACTAGCAGTCCTAAATTACAGCTGGAAGAGGGGAATAGTCCCACAGGCATGGAAGGAAGCTATACTAATACCAGTCCCAAAGAAAGGAAAAGACCTGGAAGAACCAAATGGCTATCGACCTATCAGTCTACTTAGCTGTGTAGGAAAATTAATGGAACGCATTATCAATGGCAGGCTAACATGGCATCTGGAAGAAAACCAACTCTTAACACCACACCAAGCAGGATTCAGAAAGTACAGATCCGAGCTTCTACTCCAGAAGATGGCTTACCACTTCTACTCCAGACTTAGCTTTCTGCACAGGAGACATCCTCCACAAAATCGATCGCCATGTGCTGGACCAATTAGCAGGTAGTGACCACAGACCAATCAAGCTTGAAATGAATATGGAGTATGTTCCACAGGAGCAAAAGCCCTTGCCCCGCTGGAATTACAAACGAGCAGATTGGGACAGATTTGCCATACTAACAGACAAATATTGTGAAAACATAAATACACGATATGGCAACATAAAGCAAATGGTGGAAAGTCTAAACAGAGCGATAATACAGGCAGCCACTGAGTCCATTCCAAGAGGAGCGAGGAAAAATTACAAACCATACTGGACTGAAGAACTACAAAGTTTGGAGGACAAAGTTGAAGATGCCAGGAAGACAGCAGAGAGAGAACAAACAATTGAAGCAAACATCTCTCTCAAAGCCATCTCAGCAAAATATAAAAGAACAGTAAATCAAACAACAAGAGATTGTTGGAGGGAAAAAACAGAAAACCTGAATTTTGACAGGGATGGAAACAAACTATGGAAACTAGTGAAAGCCATGAACAATGAAGGACCTAGAAACAAACAAATAACAATTAAACAAGGAAATGCCTTGCTTACAGGAAAAAAGGCTGCAAATGCACTAATGGAACACTATGCAAATGCAAACCACATTGATATTACAACCGAACAGAAGAAAGCAATCAAAGACAAACAGATACATCATAGAAATACAGAGACAGCAGCAGAATATATGATGGCAAATCTAACAATGGAAGAAATGGAACAGGCAATGAATACCCTAAAAAAGAAGAAATCACCAGGAAAGGATGGAATCACAAATGAAATGCTAATAGGACTAGGCACCAAGGCAAAGAAGAAACTACTAGCAGTCCTAAATAACAGCTGGAAGAGAGGAATAGTCCCACAGGCATGGAAGGAAGCTATACTAATACCAGTCCCAAAGAAAGGAAAAGACCTGGAAGAACCAAATGGCTATCGACCTATCAGTCTACTGAGCTGTGTAGGAAAATTAATGGAACGCATTATCAATGGCAGGCTAACATGGCATCTGGAAGAAAACAAACTCTTAACACCACACCAAGCAGGATTCAGAAAATACAGATCCACTGAAGATCAAATAACCTATATAGCTCAGGAAATAGAGGATGCCTTCCAAGAGAAAAAGCACACACTAGCAGTCTGGATAGATTTAGAAAAAGCATTTGATAAAGTATGGAAGGAAGGACTGAAAGTAAAACTGCAAAACATGCATGTTTGTGGAAAAATGTATAAATGGATCAGCCACTACCTTGAGAACAGAACTGCCAGGACAAAAGTACAAGGACAAACAAGCAAAATGATGCTGCTGGAGCAAGGTGTCCCCCAAGGAGGAGTTCTTTCACCAACATTATTCCTAGCATATATAAATGACATCACAGAAAATTTTCCAGCCAGAGTACACACATCCTCCTTTGCAGATGACCTAGCCATATGGACATCTGAAGAATATATTAGTACAGCTAACAGCAGAATACAGCAAGCCTTATTAGCGCTAGAGGACTGGTCAAAATCATGGCTAGTGAAGATAAGTGAGGAGAAAACAACATGCACAGTGTTCTCCCTCTCAAATAAAACTCAGCAACCTAAGCTGGTATTGAATGGAAAAATATTGCGCCATGAAGAAAATCCAAACTATCTAGGAGTCACCTTTGATCGTCGCCTGACATGGAAGACACAGGTTGAGAAAAATCGAACAAGAGCAAGGCAGAGAATGGCAATCATGAAAAAGCTTGCTGGTACAACGTGGGGAGCAGATGAGAAAGTTCTCAAGAAGTTATATACTGGACGGGTGAGGCCAGTACTGGAATATGGCATTGCAGCTTGGGCAACAGCAGCTAAGTCAAACTTTAACAAAATAAGTAGAGTCCAAAACCAAGGAATGCGAATCATAACTGGAAGCCTGAAGACAACGCCTATTAATGAACTAGAAAAGATCACTTGCTTACAACCAATGCAGGATAGAAGAGATAGCAGAGCCCAGCAACAAGCAGAAAAATTTAGAAGATTGACAGACCACCCTATGTACAACAGATTTAATGGTTTTGGAAAGGGAAGACTGAAGCGTAGCAACTTTGTAGAAACTGCAAAACGAAGGATTAGGGCAGATCCTATACTTAACATATCAACAGTCAAGCCCATACACAATGCACACAACTTCCCAGCTTGGAGACAGCAGCAACTGCCTGAGATGATAGAAAACATTCCTGGTATTGAGAAAAAGAACACTCAGCATGAAACCGAAAGAAGAGAAATAACCCTAAACTACATAAAAGAACATTACCCAAGCAGGAATTGGACCCATGCATATACAGATGGATCAGCCAAAAATTCAATAGAGAATGGAGGAGGAGGAATTCTCCTAAATTTAAAAAATGGAGTGAAAAAAACACATTCAATGGCAACTGGAAAATTTTCAAGTAACTTCAAAGCGGAGGTAGAGGCTTTGAAAACTGCAGCAGAAATGCTCCTGATGGAGGAAAATAAAGAGAAGCAAATAGCTATCTTCACAGATGCAAAGTCAGCTGTCTCAATACTCAAGAGCAATAACAGCACAGAACTAACTGACCTAAGAGCAGCACTCCATGGTCTATGCCAGAAATCCAAAAAAGTTGTAATACAGTGGATCCCATCACATTGCAGTATACCTGGAAACGAAGAGGCTGACAGACTGGCAAAAGAGGGCGGACAATTACCACAGCCTGACATAGACATAACCTATAATGAGGCAAAGAGGTTGATAAAAAGCACTTATAGAACCAAATGGGAATCTGAGCATCCAGGCCATCAGAAGGATGATGCATATTACAAACTCGACCGAAGAGAACAAGTAGCAATCTTCAGACTCCGCACAGGACATAACAGGCTGAAATACCACTTGTTCAATAAACTAAAGATAGGAGATACTGATGAATGTAATTGTAGAACTGGAAAAATGACAGCAAAACATTTGCTGCAGGATTGCCCAACGTATGCAGAACAGAGAAAGATATTTTGGCCCACACCTGCTTCATTTGAGGACAAGCTCTATGGAGATATCAACAAGCTCAAGTTGACCGCAGCTTACTTTAACTACATACATGTTGACATTTAAAGGTGCATGAAGACCCAGAGGCATGAAATGAAATATTGCTTTGATAGCAAATCCATTATGTGGAAAGTCCAAATCGAAAGCTCGCTGTGTGGGCTTCATAAAAGGTGGAAAAGTGTCCTAGTGGCACGAAATGGAATATTGCTTGATAGCAAATCCATTACGTGGAAAGTCCGAATCAAAAGCCCATTGTGTGGGCTTCATAAAAGGTGGAAAAGTGTCCTAGTGGCATGAAATGGAATATTGCTTGGATAGCAAATCCATTACGTGGAAAGTCCGAATCGAAAGCTCACTGTGTGGATGTCATCTGCAGACTGCATACTTCTGGTTTCCGGAAGAACAGCCTATGGTGAACGGAAGGCCCAATATACGGAAGTGAGGCTAAGCAGCCATGTGCAGGACGTGACGATTCCTTGGGTGAGCCCAGTACCAGAGCGCTATGTATCGGCTCTGCAAGTATGGAAGCCTCCTTGGATGGCGGGGAATGCCCATGGTCTGCCCCTGCCTTCCCTTGAGGGCTGACCAGGATCTTTGGCTGTTCTATATGGACCAGCTGGGATGGGGGATAACACCACAACAGTGAGAGTCAAACGTCCTAAGAAACCCCCGGGAAGGTTAACCCGGTCAACAAATGCCCGCAGAAGTCGGATGTGTCGGCCTAACGGCGCAAGAACGCAGCTCTGCTGTAAACAGGCACAACGCAATCACATCCGAAAAAAAACTCCGGATGAACGAAGAAGAAGAAAGAAGAAGAAAGTACAGATCCACTGAAGATCAAATAACCTATATAGCTCAGGAAATAGAGGATGCCTTCCAAGAGAAAAAGCACACACTAGCGGTCTGGGTAGATTTAGAAAAAGCATTTGATAAAGTATGGAAGGAAGGACTGAAAGTAAAAATGCATGTTTGTGGGAAAATGTACAATTGGATCAGCCACTACCCTGAGAACAGAACTGCCAGGACAAAAGTACAAGGACAAACCAGCAAAATGATGCTGTTGGAGCAAGGTGTCCCCCAAGGAGGAGTTCTTTCACCAACATTATTCCTAGCATATATAAATGACATCACAGACAATTTTCTAGCCAGAGTACACACATCCTCCTTTGCAGATGACCTAGCCATATGGACATCTGAAGAATATATTAGTACAGCTAACAGCAGAATACAGCAAGCCTTATTAGTGCTAGAGGACTGGTCAAAATCATGGCTAGTGAAGATAAGTGAGGAGAAAACAACATGCACAGTGTTCTCCCTCTCAACTAAAACTCAGCAACCTAAGCTGGTATTGAATGGAAAAATATTGCGCCATGAAGAAAATCCAAACTATCTCGGAGTCACATTTGATCGTCGCCTGACATGTAAAACACAGGTTGAGAAAAATCGAACAAGAGCAAGGCAAAGAATGGCAATCATGAAAAAGCTTGCTGGTACAACGTGGGGAGCAGATGAGAAAGTTCTCAAGAAGTTATATACTGGACGGGTGAGGCCAGTACTGGAATATGGCATTGCAGCTTGGGCAACAGCAGCTAAGTCAAACTTTAACAAAATAAGTAGAGTCCAAAATCAAGGAATGCGAATCATAACTGGAAGCCTGAAGACAGTGCCTATTAATGAATTAGAAAAGATCACTTGTTTACAACCAATGCAGGATAGAAGAGATAGCAGAGCCCAGCAACAAGCTGAAAAATTTAAAAGATTGACAGACCACCCTATGTATAAAAGGCTTAGTGGTTTTGGAAAGGGAAGACTGAAGCGTAGCAACTTTGTAGAAACTGCAAAACGAAAGATTAGGGCAGATCCCATACTTAACATGTCAACAGTCAGACCCATTTACAGTGCAGACAAGTTCCCAGCTTGGAGACAGCAGCAACTGCCTGAGATGATAGAGAACATTCCTGGTATTGAGAAAAAGAACACTCAGCATGAAACCGAAAGAAGAGAAATAACCCTAAACTACATAAAAGAACATTACCCAAGCAGCAATTGGACCCATGCATATACAGATGGATCAGCCAAAAATTCAGTAGAGAATGGAGGAGGAGGAATTCTCCTAAATTTAAAAAATGGAGTGAAAAAAAACAAATTCAGTGGCAACTGGAAAGTTTTCAAGTAACTTCAAAGCGGAGGTAGAGGCTCTGAAAACTGCAGCAGAAATGCTCTTGATGGAGGAAAATAAAGAGAAGCAAATAGCTATCTTCACAGATGCAAGTCAGCTGTCTCAATACTGAAGAGCAATAACAGCACAGAAATCCAAAAAAGTTGTAATACAGTGGATCCCATCACATTGCAGTATACCTGGAAATGAAGAGGCTGACAGACTGGCAAAAGAGGGCGGACGACTACCACAACCTGACATAGACATAACCTATAATGAGGCAAAGAGGTTGATAAAAAGCACTTATAGAACCAAATGGGAATCAGAGCATCCAGGCCACCAGAAGGATGATGCATATTACAAACTTGACCGAATAGAACAAGTAACAATCTTCAGACTCCGCACAGAACATAACAGGCTGAAATACCACTTGTTCAACAAACTAAAGATAGGAGATACAGATGAATGTAATTGTGGAACTGGTAAAATGACAGCTAAACATTTGCTGCAAGAGTGCCCAATATATGCAGAACAGAGAAAGATATTTTGGCCCACACCTGCTTCATTCGAGGACAAGCTCTATGGAGATATCAACAAGCTCAAGTCGACTGCAGCTTACTTTAACTGTATTCAGGTTGACATTTAAATGTACATGAAGAAGTATTTAGACTGCCACACTTCATACCACAGGCATGTCGGTTACACAAGCCTCCCAGAGGCATGAAATGGAATATTGCTTGGATAGCAAATCCATTACGTGGAAAGTCCGAATCGAAAGCTCACTGTGTGGGCTTCATAAAAGGTGGAAAAAGTGTCCTGTGGCACAAAATTGAATATTGCTCGGATAGCAAATCCATTACGTGGAAAGTCCGAATCGAAAGCTCACTGTGTGGGCTTCATAAAAGGTGGAAAAAGTGTCCTAGTGGCACAAAATGGAATATTGCTCGGATAGCAAATCCATTACGTGGAAAGTCTGAATCGAAAGCTCACTGTGTGGATGTCATCTGCAAACTGCATTCTTCTGGCTTCTGGAAGAACAGCCTATGGTGAACGGAAGGCCCAATATACGGAAGTGAGGCTAAGCAGCCATGTGCAGGACGTGACGATTCCTTGGGTGAGCCCAGTACCAGAGCGCTGTGTGATGGCTCTGCAATTATGGAAGCCTCCTTGGATGGCGGGGAATGCTCATGGTCTGCCCCTGCCTTCCCTTGAGGGCTGACCAGGATGCCTTTGGCTGTTCTATATGGGCCAAGATGGGATGGGAGATAACACCACAACAGTGAGTCTAACGTCCTAAGAAACCCCCGGGAAGGTTAACCCGGTCAACAAATGCCCGCAGAAGTCGGATGTGTCGGCCTAACGGCGCAAGAACGCAGCTCTGCTGTAAACTGGCACAACGCAATCACGTCCAAAAAAAAACTCTGGATGAACGAAGAAGAAGTATCTCATCAATATCATGTATGTCATAACAAACAATTGCCTGAAAGAGGGGCACTGAAGTTGGTAGTGTGCCGAGTTGGGATCAGCAATGTAAACGTTGTTGCCTTCTTTGGTGTGACATATCCACTAATTATTCTGTTAGTACACGCAATGTATTTCTTTGACTTTGTTCAGTTTCCATAGCTCCTTTTAAAAATTTCTTTATGTAGTCACAATTGTCCTTATGTAGCATGTTTTCTCCCATCTATCATTATTTCAGTCAATCATTGCTTTATTTTTGTTTCTGCTTACTATACTATTTTCTTAATAAACATCATTTAAATCAGTTTATTGGACTCTACTATATTTGAGCTGTTTAGTTATGTATCATGAGCATGCAGATCATCATAAAGTGCTGTGTCGACTGGCGTAGGCGTTCATGACTCTCCACAGATCTCGGTCTTTGGTTTTCTGGATCAACTCTGCCGTTGATATTCCTCCATGCCACCGTCGCAATCCATTCAGCATTTCTTATGTTCTGCCTCACTTCCCCTCGATCTTTCCAGTTGTCACGATGTTCTCCAGCACCTCTCTTATCACATGTAAAAAAAAAAGCTGTTCGTCTCTTTCTTGTTGTTGTATATAGTGTTCTAGTTTCGTTAGCCTCTTTAAGGCATTCGTTGTTAGTTACTTTGGCAGTCCAAGGAATTCACAGCATTCGTCCAAGGAACCACATCTCTGTAGCTTCCAGTCTCTTCCTAATTTGTTAATTTATATTCCAAGATTCACAGCCATATAGCAAAACAGGTTCTATATAGCTCTTCAGCACTCTCTTTCTTACATTCAATGATAGTGACTTATTTTATAAGATATTCATTTTCTAAAAAGCGGTCTTTGCTTACCCTATTCTGCTCTTAATCTCTGTTGTGCATCTTCCATCTGATGTTATAAATGTCCCTAGATATTTAAAACTACCCACTTGTTGAAGAATTTCCCCTTCCATCTCTATTTCACATTTGGATGTCACCTTTTTCTTTGATATCACCATTGTTACTGTCCTTTTGATATTCAAGGAGAGTTCTTTCTTTGCACTCACTGTTACTACAATGTCCAACAGTTGTTGTAGATCTGTTGCATTATCCGCTATCAATACTGTCATCTGCATAGCGTATGTTGTTTATATTGTAACCTACAAATATTATTCCTGGCTTTTCTTTGATCTCTCTCATTATTACTTCGCTATAGAGGGAGAAGAGATCCGGTGACAAAACACATCCCTGTCTTACTCCCAACTTTATGTGTTTATAATTTCCTTCATTTCACATTTTATTTGCTGCTGTTTGGTTAATGTATAAAATCTTCTTAATATGCTTGTGCTATATATACATTACATCTTGTCTGGAGCCAGTTACATTGGGCTCTAGAAGCTTTTGACATCTGCCATGTAAGACACATAATATTGTGGTACAATATTGTTTCCAGATGCCACGACTACGCCGAAAACGCTCATACAGCAATGAGAGTGAATATCGGGAAGATGACTTCAAACGCCACAAAAGGCATCATGATAATCAGATTGACTACTTTGACAGCCCAAATCACAGATCAAGAAGGTAATGGCCACTGCTGTGTGCATGTCTTCATGTCCATCTGGCTGCTGTACAGCTGGTTATATTGATGTGTGTGAATGATCTGTAATTGGAAGGTTGGTGTGTGAATGATCTTTAATTGGAAGGGTGGTGTGTGAATGATCTGTAATTGGAAGGTTGGTGTGTGAATGATCTGTAATTGGAAGGGTGGTGTGTGTGAATGATCTGTAATTGGAAGGTTGGTGTGTATTAATGATCTGTAATTGGAATGTTGGTGTGAGTTAATGATCTGTAATTGGAAGGGTGGTGTGTGTGAATGATCTGTAATTGGAATGTTGGTGTGAGTTAATGATCTGTAATTGGAAGGTTGGTGTGTGTTAATGATCTGTAATTGGAATGTTGGTGTGAGTTAATGATCTGTAATTGGAATGTTGGTGTGAGTTAATGATCTGTAATTGGAAGGTTGGTGTGAGTTAATGATCTGTAATTGGAAGGTTGGTGTGTGTTAATGATCTAAAGGGTGGCGTGTCTGAATGATCTGTAATTGGAAGGTTGGTGTGTGAATGATCTTTAATTGGAAGGGTGGCGTGTCTGAATGATCTTTAACCCTTTACAGGGCAGACGCTTGTCCATTTTTTAGCCCTGAATGGGCAAGATTTTTTTCAGGTTCGGTAAAATTTCGGGTTGCGTTAGTAAAAACATCACAAATAAGGTGTTAGTCAACCGATTTTAGTTAAATAAACAACACAATGAAGGGAAAAGCTTGCAGAATATGTTACTCACATGATTGTTGTCGGTAATCCATATATGAACACAAATATTTATGAAATACTGCATTTTTGTTGGTGATTTTCTGTCATCTATATGGCAATTTACAAACACATTTTCATAATCACTTTCTTTAAAGTCTGACTCACAACTGTAACGCTTTTCACTGATATCTAGCTCCGATTAATAGTCAACTTCGTGCACTTTAATGTCACTTAAATTGAACCTAGCGAAATCTCGGCTATCACTTGAAGAATCACCGAAATCTTTTTTGAAAAACTCAGCGTAAAAACCCCGAAAACTATCAAAAGTCTGTAAAAGTCCGTTCAAATTCATAGTAGGCGTTTACAAATGGCGGCCACGTTGTCAAGCTATCGGCGAAAGCGAAAGTAGCCATCGGAAGTATCGTAAAGCCGAGAGATCACGTTTTTACAATGCATAATAGTATCAGATGGTTTCAGCTGCTCTGCCCGTTTAACCCATTTAGGACGGAACAACATTGGGCCAAATTTAGGTTTCCCTCTGAAGAAGACGGAGCCATTTTTTTGGAGTACAGAAATGACTGAAGTGACAATTTTATAAATTCAAAAAAAAATATTAGAAACCTATATAGGTATATACAAGTATATATATTCTTAAAGAGGATATAGTAAAGTTTATTTCTGTGTATGATTGAAGTTGTTTTGTTCATGTTTACGCAAATTTGATAACCTCATTTGTATTTTGTGAAAAATAAAATATTTCATACCACAATGTATGAATTGGTACTAAATATTTAAAAAAAATGGTACTCACCTAAAATTTCCTCATTGAATACCTACACCACTTTAGAATAATTTTAAACACTTATGGTTAAATAAACAACACCTATGAAGTCCCTATTGACATTTGTAATAGGTTGGCTATCAACTGGTGACATGTTTTTTGGTCCGGCCATTGCCATGAAAGGGTATAGATAAAACGATCTTCTTATTCCCAACACACAAAACTACGGGGACACGAGGTTGAAATCCTCATGGGCACTTTCTGTATCACTAAAGTCATTATCTGACAGTCCTGAACTGACAAAATCGCTACTATCAGAGCTAGTCAATGCTAGTACGTCTTCAGGTTCAAAGCTGGCCATTTTAGAACTCAAAAATCCACGAAAAAATGTGTTACTTCGGAAAAAACTGCACAAAATCATGTCCACATTGTCTGAATCACGCTAGAAACGGAAATGTGGCGGCTAAAATGGCTGACGATTGCAAGGAAGCATTTGATTTGTCTGCACTATTAAAAGCAAACCAATCAAAGCAGTTCTTACAACAGGATCGGCCCAACTGGCCCAACCGGGTTTTTCACTATGACCGTGTGGTGACGTCACGGCCAGTATATCGGCCTCGCCGTCTTTAAAGGGTTAAGCTACCGGACGAAAATGGACGTTCTGCCTGTTTAAGGGTGGTGTGTGTGAATTATCTGTAATTGGAAGGGTGGTGTGTGTTAATGATCTGTAATTGGAAGGTTGGTGTGTGGTAATGATCTGTAATTGGAATGTTGGTGTGAGTTAATGATCTGTAATTAGAAGGTTGGTGTGTGGTAATGATCTGTAATTGGAATGTTGGTGTGAGTTAATGATCTGTAATTGGAAGGTTGGTGTGAGTTAATGATCTGTAATTGGAAGGTTGGTGTGAGTTAATGATCTGTAATTGGAATGTTGGTGTGAGTTAATGATCTGTAATTGGAAGGTTGGTGTGAGTTAATGATCTGTAATTGGAAGGTTGGCATGTCTGAATGATCTGTAATTGGAAGGTTGGTGTGTGAATGATCTGTAATTGGAAGGGTGGTGTGTGTGAATGATCTGTAATTGGAAGGTTGGTGTGTGTTAATGATCTGTAATTGGAATGTTGGTGTGAGTTAATGATCTGTAATTGGAAGGTTGGTGTGAGTTAATGATCTGTAATTGGAATGTTGGTGTGAGTTAATGATCTGTAATTGGAAGGTTGGTGTGAGTTAATGATCTGTAATTGGAAGGTTGGTGTGTGTTAATGATCTAAAGGGTGGCGTGTCTGAATGATCTGTAATTGGAAGGTTGGTGTGTGAATGATCTTTAATTGGAAGGGTGGCGTGTCTGAATGATCTTTAACCCTTTACAGGGCAGACGCTTGTCCATTTTTTAGCCCTGAATGGGCAAGATTTTTTTCAGGTTCGGTAAAATTTCGGGTTGCGTTAGTAAAAACATCACAAATAAGGTGTTAGTCAACCGATTTTAGTTAAATAAACAACACAATGAAGGGAAAAGCATGCAGAATATGTTACTCACATGATTGTTGTCGGAAATCCATATATGAACACAAATATTTATGAAATACGGCATTTTGTTTGTGATTTTCTGTCATCTATACGGCAATTTACAAACATATTTTCAGAATCATAATCACTTTCTTTAAAGTCTGACTCACGACTGTAACGCTTTTCACTGATATCTAGCTCCGATTAATAGTCAACTTCGTGCACTTTAATGTCACTTAAATTGAACCTAGCGAAATCTCGGCTATCACTTGAAGAATCGCCGAAATCTGTTTTGAAAAACTAAGCGTAAAAACCCCGAAAACTATCAAAAAAAGTCTGTAAAAGTCCGTTCAAATTCATAGTAGGCGTTTACAAATGGCGGCCACGTTGTCAAGCTATCGGCGAAAGCGAAAGTAGCCATCGGAAGTATCGTAAAGCCGAGAGATCACGTTTTTACAATGCATAATAGTATCAGACGCTTTCAGCTGCTCTGCCCGTTTAAGCTACCGGACGAAAATGGACGTTCTGCCTGTTTAAGGGTGGTGTGTGTGAATTATCTGTAATTGGAAGGGTGATGTGTGTTAATGATCTGTAATTGGAAGGTTGGTGTGAGTTAATGATCTGTAATTGGAATGTTGGTGTGAGTTAATGTTCTGTAATTAGAAGGTTGGTGTGTGGTAATGATCTGTAATTGGAATGTTGGTGTGAGTTACTGATCTGTAATTGGAATGTTGGTGTGAGTTAATGATCTGTAATTGGAATGTTGGTGTGAGTTAATGATCTGTAATTGGAAGGTTGGTGTGAGTTAATGATCTGTAATTGGAAGGTTGGTGTGTGTTAATGATCTGTAATTGGAAGGTTGGTGTGAGTTAATGATCTGTAATTGGAATGTGTGTGAATGTTCTGTATTTTTGTGTGTGTGCTCGCTTTGAACTCAAGCGATGAACGAAGAAGAAGAAGAAGAACTCAAGCGTAGTCCAGACACACTATTTATGGTAGTGATGGACTGAATTTTGTGTGTGGATTAGCTTTCCCTATTAACTGTGTCCCTCGTCAACAGTCGAATCCACTTCGACTTCAGAGGTACTTGTAATTTACATCCCCAAGTCAAGGATGAATGTTCTGTAATTGGAAGGTTGATGTGTGTGCTATTCATCTGTACTTGCAAGATTAACTTGCCAGTTACTTAAAAAAAAAAAAAATGTGACAGTGATCATAAATCAAGATCTTTAATCGTTATGGTGCTAATCCCGTGAAGTCCCATCAGGCGGTGATAGTGCCGGGCCCCCTGCCTCGAGGGGGTCCACCCATGACTACTGGTGGTCACCTTCCCCTGTGCTGTGGAGTCAAGGCACAGAGGAGTAGGTTAAGAGCTATTGACCAAATACCAAGGACACTCAACATACTACAGTGGAATGCCGAAGGAGTTTATAACAAGAAAGAATCCCTGACACAGCGTCTTCATAAAGATAGAATAGATGTGGCATGCATTCAAGAGACACACCTCAACGCCAAGCGCAAATTTTCAGTCAGGGGATATCAGGCCACCCGTTTCGACCGCGAAGGACACAAAGGAGGAGTTCTAATACTTACACGAAATACAATACCTTGCAGCGAAGTATCTGTGATCTCTGACAACCAAACAGAAATTATAGGTGTTGATATAATGATAAAGAACGTGAAAATAAGAATTTGCAATCTGTATAGCTCAGCAGATAAGGATCTTACACTCTCAAACATGAAAATAACTGACACAAATTGCATTATTGTCGGAGACTTTAATAGCCGTTCAGAAAGATGGGGATACCCAGATACTGACAAAAGAGGAGATGAAGTGGAGGGTTGGGAAATAGACTCAAATCTCCATCTACTCAACAAAGCGGATGACACACCGAGCTTCTACTCCAGAAGATGGATTACCACATCTACTCCAGACTTAGCTTTCTGCACAGGAGACATCCTCCACAAAATCGACCGCCATGTGCTGGACCAATTAGCTTGTAATGAATATGGAGTATGTTCCACAGGAGCAAAAGCCCTTGCCCCGCTGGAATTACAAACGAGCAGATTGGGACAGATTTGCCATACTAACAGACAAATATTGTGAAAACATAAATACACGATATGGCAACATAAAGCAAATGGTGGAAAGTCTAAACAGAGCAATAATACAGGCAGCCACTGAGTCCATTCCAAGAGGAGCGAGGAAAAATTACAAACCATACTGGACTGAAGAACTACAAAGTTGAAGATGCCAGGAAGACAGCAGAGAGAGAACAAACAATTGAAGCGAACATCTCTCTCAAAGCCATCTCAGCAAAATATAAAAGAACAGTAAATCAAACAACAAGAGATTGTTGGAGGGAAAAAACAGAAAACCTGAATTTTGACAGGGATGGAAACAAACTATGGAAACTAGTGAAAGCCATGAACAATGAAGGACCTAGAAACAAACAAATAACAATTAAACAAGGAAATGCCTTGCTTACAGGAAAAAAGGCTGCAAATGCACTAATGGAACACTATGCCAGTGCAAACCACATTGATATTACAACCGAACAGAAGAAAGCAATCAAAGATAAACAGATACACCATAGTAATACAGAGACAGCAGCAGAATATATGATGGCAAATCTAACAATGGAAGAAATGGAACAGGCAATGAATACCCTAAAAAAGAAGAAATCACCAGGAAAGGATGGAATCACAAATGAAATGCTAATAGGACTAGGGACAAAGGCAAAAAAGAAACTACTAGCAGTCCTAAATTACAGCTGGAAGAGGGGAATAGTCCCACAGGCATGGAAGGAAGCTATACTAATACCAGTCCCAAAGAAAGGAAAAGACCTGGAAGAACCAAATGGCTATCGACCTATCAGTCTACTTAGCTGTGTAGGAAAATTAATGGAACGCATTATCAATGGCAGGCTAACATGGCATCTGGAAGAAAACAAACTCTTAACACCACACCAAGCAGGATTCAGAAAGTACAGATCCACTGAAGATCAAATAACCTATATAGCTCAGGAAATAGAGGATGCCTTCCAAGAGAAAACGCACACACTAGCGGTCTGGATAGATTTAGAAAAAGCATTTGATAAAGTATGGAAGGAAGGACTGAAAGTAAAACTGCAAAAAATGCATGTTTGTGGGAAATGTACAAATGGATCAGCCACTACCTTGAGAACAGAACTGCCAGGACAAAAGTACAAGGACAAACCAGCAAAATGATGCTGTTGGAGCAAGGTGTCCCCCAAGGAGGAGTTCTTTCACCAACATTATTCCTAGCATATATAAACGACATCACGGAAAATTTTCCAGCCAGAGTACACACATCCTCCTTTGCAGATGACCTAGCCATATGGACATCTGAAGAATATATTAGTACAGCTAACAGCAGAATACAGCAAGCCTTATTAGCGCTAGAGGACTGGTCAAAATCATGGCTAGTGAAGATAAGTGAGGAGAAAACAACATGCACAGTGTTCTCCCTCTCAAATAAAACTCAGCAACCTAAGCTGGTATTGAATGGAAAAATATTGCGCCATGAAGAAAATCCAAACTATCTCGGAGTCACCTTTGATCGTCGCCTGACATGGAAAACACAGGTTGAGAAAAATCGAACAAGAGCAAGGCAAAGAATGGCAATCATGAAAAAGCTTGCTGGTACAACGTGGGGAGCAGATGAGAAAGTTCTCAAGAAGCTATATACTGGACGGGTGAGGCCAGTACTGGAATATGGCATTGCAGCTTGGGCAACAGCAGCTAAGTCAAACTTTAACAAAATAAGTAGAGTCCAAAACCAAGGAATGCGAATCATAACTGGAAGCCTGAAGACAACGCCTATTAATGAACTAGAAAAGATCACTTGTTTACAACCAATGCAGGACAGAAGAGATAGCAGAGCCCAGCAACAAGCAGAAAAATTTAGAAGATTGACAGACCACCCTATGTATAACAGGTTTAATGGTTTTGGAAAAGGAAGACTGAAGCGTAGCAACTTTGTAGAAACTGCAAAACGAAAGATTAGGGCAGATCCCATACTTAACATATCAACAGTCAAGCCCATTTACTATGCACACAACTTCCCAGCTTGGAGACAGCAGCAACTGCCTGAGATGATAGAAAACATTCCTGGTATTGAGAAAAAGAACACTCAGCATGAAACCGAAAGAAGAGAAATAACCCTAAACTACATAAAAGAACATTACCCAAGCAGCAATTGGACCCATGCATATACAGATGGATCAGCCAAAAATTCAATAGAGAATGGAGGAGGAGGAATTCTCCTAAATTTAAAAAATGGAGTGAAAAAAACACATTCAGTGGCAACTGGAAAGTTTTCAAGTAACTTCAAAGCAGAGGTAGAGGCTCTGAAAACTGCAGCAGAAATGCTCTTGATGGAGGAAAATAAAGAGAAGCAAATAGCTATCTTCACAGATGCAAAGTCAGCTGTCTCAATACTGAAGAGCAATAACAGCACAGAAATAGCTGACCTAAGAGCAGCACTCCATGGTCTATGCCAGAAATCCAAAAAAGTTGTAATACAGTGGATCCCATCACATTGCAGTATACCTGGAAATGAAGAGGCTGACAGACTGGCAAAAGAGGGCGGACGACTACCACAGCCTGACATAGACATAACTTACAATGAGGCAAAGAGGTTGATAAAAAGCACCTATAAAACCAAATGGGAATCAGAGCATCCAGGCCACCAGAAGGATGATGCATATTACAAACTCGACCGAAGAGAACAAGTAGCAATCTTCAGACTCCGCACAGGACATAACAGGCTGAAATACCACTTGTTCAATAAACTAAAAATAGGAGATACCGATGAATGTAATTGTCGAACTGGAAAAATGACAGCAAAACATTTGCTGCAGGATTGCCCAATATATGCAGAACAGAGAAAGATATTTTGGCCCACACCTGCTTCATTTGAGGACAAGCTCTATGGAGATATCAACAAGCTCAAGTTGACCGCAGCTTACTTTAACTACATACAGGTTGACATTTAAAGGTGTATGAAGAAGTATTCAGACTGCCACACTTCATACCACAGGTATGTCGGTTACAAAAGCCTCCCAGAGGCATGAAATGGAATATTGCTCGGATAGCAAATCCATTACGTGGAAAGTCCGAATCAAAAGCTCACTGTGTGAGCTTCATAAAAGGTGGAAAAAGTGTCCTAGTGGCACGAAATGGAATATTGCTTGGATAGCAAATCCATTGCGCGGAAAGTCCGAGTCGAAAGCTCACTGTGTGGATGTCATCTGCACACTGCATTCTTCTGGTTTCCGGAAGAACAGCCTATGGTGAACGGAAGGCCCAATATACGGAAGTGAGGCTAAGCAGCCATGTGCAGGACGTGACGATTCCTTGGGTGAGCCCAGTACCAGAGCGCTGTGTGTTGGCTCTGCAATTATGGAAGCCTCCTTGGATGGCGGGGAATGCCCATGGTCTGCCCCTGCCTTCCCTTGAGGGCTGACCATGATGTCTTTGGCTGTTCTATATGGGCCAGCTAGGATGGGAGATAACACCACACCAGTGATAGTCAAATGTCCTAAGAAACCCCCAGGAAGGTTAACACGGTCAATAAATGCCCGCAGAAGTTGGATGTGTCGGCCTAACGGCGCAAGAACGCAGCTCTGCTGTAAACAGGCACAACGCATTCACATCCGGAGAAAAAAAAACTCCGGATGAACGAAGAAGAAGAAGAAGAAATCAAGATCTGATTTCAATTTCTGTTTTGCACAATTGACACGAGAAACTATTTAGTACCGTATAATAGCACTGATAGACTGTCACGTTAGAAACTGGTACAATAGAATCATCACGTGTCTGGCGCTCGTTGTATCGCATGGTTGTGTGAGGTGCACCCAATCACGAACTTCCCAGCCAACGCAAGTTAGTGGGGCAGGCGTTTTGAAAGTGTGACCGTAGCGTGAAGCCGGAGTCGCATTTTGAGCATGCAAAAGAGCAATATTTGTACGTTCGTTTGACCAGGTCTTGATAATCGCCGACTCTCTTTCGATGAGTAGCTGGCCTCCATTCAGTGAGCTGGCATAGCTTTTCGGTCAGTCCTGCCTGGCGTAGCTTGAAAGCTCGTCGGTCGGCATCCAGTGGCTTTGCATGTATCACCGGATACCAAGGGAGCGCGCTGAGTGATTGATACTCTAGGCCTGTGTGTGTGTGAGAGAGAATAGTCCGTCTGTGCAATAGATATCTGGTTGATCCTGCCAGTAGTCATATGCTCACAAATTAAGCCATGCATGTCTAAGTTCACACTGTGAAACCGTGAATGGCTCATTAAGTTTGCTTGGTCCAGACACTTGTTCTACGGCTTTCAGCTGAGGGATATGGCTGAATGCCTCTAAGTCAATATCCCCTGGATGTGAGGGCCTGGTTGTTACTCACACCTTGCTGCATGGAGGTGAGATGCTTGAGCCTGCTACATGCTTGGTCCAGACACTTGTTCTACGGCTTTCAGCTGAGGGATAAGGCTGAACGCCTCTAAGTCAATATGCCCTGGATGTGAGGGCCTGGTTGTTACTCATGCCGTGCTGCATGGAGGTGAGATGCTGAGCCGGCAGCATCTGCAGCCTACCTCATGAGCGTTACCAAAGGTGGAAAAAGTGTCCCAGGGGAACGCTTGCTGTGTGGATGTCATCTGCATACAGGTCCCTCCTGGTCTTCGGAGGAGCAGCCTGTGGTGAACAGGAGGCCCAATATATAGAGGTGAGGCTAAGCAGCCATGTGCAGGACGTGACAATTCCTTGGGTGAGCCCAGTATCAGAGCGCTGTGTGTCGGCTCTGCAATTATGGATGCCTCTTTGGATGACAGGGAATGTCCATGGTCTGCCCCTGCCTTCTGTTGAGGGTTGACCGGGATATCTTCAGTCGTTTTAACTTGACCAGCTGGGAAGTAGATGACTATCACAACAGTGAGAGTCGAATGTCCCTCGAAACACCCTGTAAGCTTAACCTTGTCAACAAAACCTGCAGAAGTCTGATGTATCGGCCTTAAGGTGCAAATAAACAGGCACAACACAAAAAACATCAGAGTGAGAGTGGAATGGCCTTCGAAACACCTGGGAAGGTTAACTTTGTCAACAATTACCCACAGAAGGTGGGTGTGTCAGCATAATGGCACAAAACAGGCACAATGCAATCACGTCCGAAAAAACTCCGGATGACCGCAGAAGAAGAAGAAAAACAATCATCACTGCTAGACTGATGTGAGAAACTGGGACAATAGAATCATCACTGCTAGACTGCGACTGAGAAACTGGTACAGTAGAATCATCACTGCTAGGCTGTGACGTGAGAAACTGGTACATCAAAATCATCACTGCTAGGCTGTGATGTGAGAAACTGGTACAACAAAATCATCACTGCTAGGCTGTGACGTGAGAAACTGGTACAATAGAATCATCACTGATAGACTGATGTGAGAAACTGATAAAATAGAATCATCACTGATAGACTGATGTGAGAAACTGGGACAATAGAATCATCACTGATAGACGTGAGAAACTACAATAGAATCATCACTGCTAGGCTGTGACATGAGAAGCTGGTACGATAGAATCATCGCTGATAGACTGATGTGAGAAGCTGGCACAGTAGAATCATCACTGACAGACTGATGTGAGAAACTGGTAGAATAGAATTATGGCTGCTAGGCTGTGACGTGAGAAGCTGGTACAATAGAATCATCACTGATAGACTGATGTGAGAAACTGGTACAATAGAATCATCACTGCTAGGCTGTGACGTGAGAAGCTGGTACAATAAAATTATCATTGCTAGACTGACTGAGAAACTTGATAGTTTTGTTATTTGCTGTTAATTTGCTTAGAATAGACTTTGTGGCATTGAATTTGCACCTTTTAGTATTGAAGTTATATCTCCTGTGGTATTTGCAGTAATGACAGGCGGGCACGAAATAGGCGACAGTATGAACACCATTCACCATCCTACAATGCTAGCAGTGGGACAATCGCAGTCAGCCATCAGCAGCACCACCGAGACCACTACCGCAACACAGAATCCACAGTCAACACAGATGCTAGCGCCCAACAGCGACACTCAGGGAGTAGGCGACGCCACAGGCGACGACGCCATCACCGACACACGTATTCTTCCAAGCGGGTGAGTTATCACTGTCAGCGTTTGTGGGTGCTAACTGCACTTTTTGTGAGATGCCCCACGTCCCAGTTTGACCCATGTGTAATATTCCACTAATTCCTACTACAATGTAGTGCAGGCCATGTTGGGGGTGTACTGTTTCTGCAAGTTCCTAGACTGAGCTGCCTTGGGAGCTCATGTACCTTTGTACCAAGGAGGGAGACACTGTTTGGGTGGGGGACCTTGTGTCACAGCTCATCTCTTAGACCAAGGAGGGACACTGTTAGAGGGGTCCTTGTGTTGCAGCTCATCTCTTGGACCAAGGTAGGGCACTGTTAGAAGGGTCCTTGTGTCACAGCTCATCTCTAGTACAAAGGAGGGACACTGTTAGAGGGGTCCTTGTGTCACAGCTCATCTCTTGTACAAAGGAGGGACACTGTTAGAGGGGTCCTTGTGTCACAGCTCATCTCTTGTACAAAGGAGGGACACTGTTAGAGGGGTCCTTGTGTCACAGCTCATCTCTTGTACAAAGGAGGGACACTGTTAGAGGGGTCCTTGTGTCACAGCTCATCTCTTGTACAAAGGAGGGACACTGTTAGAGGGGTCCTTGTGTCACAGCTCATCTCTTGTACAAAGGAGGGACACTGTTAGAGGGGTCCTTGTGTCACAGCTCATCTCTTGTACAAAGGAGGGACACTGTTAGAAGGGTCCTTGTGTCACAGCTCAACTCTTGTACAAAGGAGGGACACTGTTAGAGGGGTCCTTGTGTTGCAGCTCAAGGCCTGTAATTTGTTTCATCTCCTTATGGTGTTGTTCTTATATCACCATGTACATCAGGAAAAACTATGGAATATGGTAATAGTTGAAACCCCATTATGTGAACATTCTTCACTTAAGCACATACTCGTGTCCTGTCAGGGTTACCTGGAGCATGTTGTCAGGTGTTTGCTGGATTGAGTACTTTTTTACTGTACGTCTTTCAATGATGTACCATAATCGTACTTGCAGAAGGCAGTAATTTTACCAGATCATTAATTGCTGATGGCACTCGTACAAATGGATGTAGTTTCTAATCAAAATTGTATCAAGAGCCAGCATTGTCAGACATAGTGTCACTTGAGTACTAGATCAGAGATGCCTGTCTCTTCACCATTCAGTGGCGTGAATGTCCAGTCTTATACTTATTATAGAGATAGTTCTGCTTGTGAAGCTGCCTGATCAATATTGGAATGTGTAGGTGTCCAATAGTGGTCTCCTGCTAGCAATCCTCCATGACCATGTGCTCCTTCTTTGAGTCAGTATGGTGATTAATTTCAGTGTGTACGTATGTGGATCTGTTGTGGCTGCTGCTGGCTGGGTTGGTCAGCAGTGGTTGAGCTCCTAGCTGAGGCATAGACAGAGCAGATGGTATGTGGGATGGGCAGCTTCTGTTTGTTTGTGTCTGCACACTGAATGTGACTTGTCTTAGGCGGGCTGCTCTGGAACCTTCCTCTAGGTACATGGCCACTGTTTGGTTGAACACCTTCCTCTAGGTACATGGCCACTGCACTTGGGGGACAGATAACTTGGCATCTTTCACCCACCCTCCTGCCCTCCCTGTGCCCTCCAGCAGTTGTTATTACAGGTTTGTTTCAGGTGCATGCAGAGTTGGGTGAGTATACACCACTGTTTTATGATATCCACTGACTTGTTGACTGTAATATTTACTTGCTATTTGATAAATGATTGTGTGTACACTAAATCTAGGACATGTGGGTTGGCTGGATATACTGACACACCAACAATAGCGAAACAATGCTGCGAGAGAATCGTGCATCTTTCAGTGGGTTAGAGTTCATGGATGTATTTAGTGATAACATTCTGCCTGCACACATAGGGCATGAGCAGTTGGTTGGCTGAGTACACACGCAGTGATGACATTTAGGGGTGGGTGGAGGGTGGGCGGAAATGTTGGTTAGCAAGCTTCAGCATCATTGACATCAGTTTATGCCAATGATTGTCTTCTGTGTGTGTGTGTATGTGTCAGGCCAAAAGCTGTAACTTGTGTTGACGTGACATAAACAATAGACTACCCATGAGAAAGATGTCTGTTCTCTGCCATCTCTGAGCTGGGCCGACTTCTGCGGGTTGTTGATTGAATTTGTGGAACCGAGCTACAAGTTTCCCAGGTTGGATGTCAGCGTCACTGTTTCCCAGGTCGGATGTCAGTGTCTCTGTCTGCTTCCTGTTTCTTTTGTTCTTTCTGCTGTGTATATATTTCCATTGTTTTGTTGAACAAACATGCCACATCTTCTCTCCTCCTCCTGCCTTCCATGTGCATATCCAGATTGTGTCATTGATAACTGGAAGACTTGTCTGTGTGGGGTGTCTGTTTTGTGAATGTCTGGCTGGACAAGAAGATCCGCTACTGAAAGACCTGCTTCTGGGTCAGGTAGAACTCTTGTGATAGATCTACATGTGGGACGGGTAGAACTCTTGTGATAGATCTACATGTGGGACGGGTAGAGAACTCTTGTGATAGATCTACATGTGGGACAGGTAGAACTCTTGTGATAGATCTACATGTGGGACAGGTAGAGAACTCTTGTGATAGATCTACATGTGGGACAGGTAGAACTCTTGTGATAGATCTACATGTGGGACAGGTAGAACACTTGTGATAGATCTATATGTGGGACAGATAGAGAACTCTTGTGATAGATCTATATGTGGGACAGGTAGAGAACTCTTGTGATAGATCTACATGTGGGACAGGTAGAACACTTGTGATAGATCTATATGTGGGACAGATAGAGAACTCTTGTGATAGATCTACATGTGGGACAGGTAGAACTCTTGTGATAGATCTACATGTGGGACAGGTAGAACTCTTGTGATAGATCTATATGTGGGACAGGTAGAACTCTTGTGATAGATCTACATGTGGGACAGGTAGAACTCTTGTGATAGATCTATATGTGGGACAGGTAGAGAACTCTTGTGATAGATCTATATGTGGGACAGGTAGAACTCTTGTGATAGATCTATATGTGGGACAGGTAGAACTCTTGTGATAGATCTACATGTGGGACAGGTAGCACTCTTGTGATAGATCTACATGTGGGACAGGTAGAACTCTTGTGATAGATCTATATGTGGGACAGGTAGAACTCTTGTGATAGATCTATATGTGGGACTAGGTAGAACTCTTGTGATAGATCTATATGTGGGATCAGGTAGAGAACTATTGTGATAGATCTACATGTGGGACAGGTAGAACTCTTGTGATAGATCTACATGTGGGACAGGTAGAACTCTTGTGATAGATCTACATGTGGGACAGGTAGAACTCTTGTGATAGATCTACATGTGGGACAGGTAGAACTCTTGTGATAGATCTATTGTGGGACAGGTAGAGAACTCTTGTGATAGATCTACATGTGGGACAGGTAGAACTCTTGTGATAGATCTACATGTGGGACAGGTAGAGAACTATTGTGATAGATCTACATGTGGGACAGGTAGAACTACTGTGATAGATCTTCATGTGGGACAGGTAGAACTCTTGTGATAGATCTATATGTGGGACAGGTAGAACTCTTGTGATAGATCTACATGTGGGACAGGTAGAACTCTTGTGATAGATCTATATGTGGGATAGGTAGAGAACTATTGTGATAGATCTACATGTGGGACAGGTAGAACACTTGTGATAGATCTTCATGTGGGACAGGTAGAACTCTTGTGATAGATCTATATGTGGGACAGGTAGAACTCTTGTGATAGATCTACATGTGGGACAGGTAGAACTCTTGTGATAGATCTACATGTGGGACAGGTAGAACTCTTGTGATAGATCTATATGTGGGATAGGTAGGGAACTATTGTGATAGATCTACATGTGGGACAGGTAGAACACTTGTGATAGATCTTCATGTGGGACAGGTAGAACTCTTGTGATAGATCTACATGTGGGACAGGTAGAACTCTTGTGATAGATCTACATGTGGGACATGTAGAACACTTGTGATAGATCTACATGTGGGACAGGTAGAACACTCTTGTGATAGATCTACATGTGGGACAGGTAGAGAACTCTTGTGATAGATCTACATGTGGGACAGGTAGAACTCTTGTGATAGAACTACATGTGGGACAGGTAGAGAACTCTTGTAATAGATCTACATGTGGGACAGGTAGAGAACTCTTGTGATAGATCTACATGTGGGACAGGTAGAACACTTGTGATAGAACTACATGTGGGACAGGTAGAGAACTCTTGTAATAGATCTACATGTGGGACAGGTAGAACACTCTTGTGATAGATCTACATGTGGGACAGGTAGAACACTTGTGATAGATCTACATGTGGGACAGGGTGGAACTCTTGTGATAGATCTATATGTGGGACAGGTAGAACTCTTGTGATAGATCTACATGTGGGACAGGTAGAGAACTCTTGTGATAGATCTATATGTGGGACAGGTAGAACTCTTGTGATAGATCTACATGTGGGACAGGTAGAACTCTTGTGATAGATCTACATGTGGGACAGGTAGAACTCTTGTGATAGATCTACATGTGGGACAGGTAGAACTCTTGTGATAGATCTATATTTGGGACAGGTAGAACTCTTGTGATAGACCTACATGTGGGACAGGTAGAACTCTTGTGATAGATCTACATGTGGGACAGGTAGAACTCTTGTGATAGATCTATATTTGGGACAGGTAGAACACTTGTGATAGACCTACATGTGGGACAGGTAGAGAACTCTTGTGATAGATCTTCATGTGGGACAGGTAGAGAACTCTTGTGATAGATCTTCATGTGGGACAGGTAGAACTCTTGTGATAGACCTACATGTGGGACAGGTAGAGAACTCTTGTGATAGATCTACATGTGGGACAGGTAGAGAACTCTTGTGATAGATCTACATGTGGGACAGGTAGAACTCTTGTGATAGATCTATATTTGGGACAGGTAGAACACTTGTGATAGACCTACATGTGGGACAGGTAGAGAACTCTTGTGATAGACCTACATGTGGGACAGGTAGAGAACTATTGTGATAGATCTACATGTGGGACAGGTAGAGAACTCTTGTGATAGATCTATATGTGGGACAGGTAGAGAACTCTTGTGATAGATCTACATGTGGGACAGGTAGAACTCTTGTGATAGACCTACATGTGGGACAGGTAGAGAACTCTTGTGATAGATCTACATGTGGGACAGGTAGAACACTTGTGATAGATCTACATGTGGGACAGGTAGAACTCTTGTGGTAGACCTACATATGGGACTAGAAAGAACCCCAGATGATAAAACTAAGTAGGGGGAGAAGTTTAAATGTTATAAATGCAGCTTGACCTGAGCTTGCACCCGTGGCCTCAGTAGGATATAGTGACACAAGAAAGTGTTGGCCAGTGGTTGTGCTGTCCCATATAGTGTCCTGGTATCTGGCTGTGATGTATATCCAGTTATCTGTCACTGAACTCTCACAGGGCTGATGTGGCACTCTTGTGGGCTGAGCTCTGGTTCGACTCTGTTCAGCGGCATGTGGTGTCTGTTTCAAGCATGAAAGTCATGTTCTGCGCCTTGTCCGTGGGGTCAGGAACTGGACGTGCATGTGTGAACCTCCTACTGGTCCATTTGTTCAGCCATGTTTCTCTATTTGGCTGTTTGTTGAGACTGGTTGCAGACGAGATTTGTTCTGGTCTCTATATCCCTTCTTTGCTAGTCTAACCTTTTAAAGATCAAAAAAGTCCCATTCGTTGGTTTGTTTGTTCTGTCCACTTGTTTTGTACTGGTGATTATCGGGGTGGGCGCCAGCATCCGTCCACAGTTACCAGATGTCATTCCAAGGTGGAACCAATGTCCTGCCGAGTGTAGTAGCACTATCGTGTTAACAACGAACATACACACATCTAGGTAAGGAGGTTCCTGTGCTCCAGTAGGCTCCATTATCTGTCAGACCTTTGTTTTATAACAAAGCCCGCCAGCCTGTTCACTTTCGCTCTTGGCTTCCACACTCGTGTGGGTGCGTGTGTGTGTGTGTGGGTGAGAGAGACAAAAACGCAGAATATTCGAGTTGGCTGGTTTCTGCAGCCCGATGTTGGTGTGCCATGGGCGTCGCCGTCCTTGTGTTTGATGAATTTCGTTTCTCTGTTAAACTAGACTTCTTGAACGGGAGTCAGTTGCGGGGAGGGGGGGGGGGGGGGGGGGGTAGCTAGTCTTAGTTCACACCTCGGGGGGGGGGGGTCTATCAAGTACTAGTTCCGGGGGGGGGGGGGGGTCATCAGGGCGAAAGTATCTGGCGCTCTCAGGGTCGTGGGATGTTTTCTTGGTAATGCCGGGTGAGACAAGTGCAGTTTCCCGAGACAGCTGGCTGTTACCTCTGGGGCAACAAATTTTGTGTTCTGTGCCCGGTACCGCGTCTTGCCGTGCTGGGCAGCGAAACCCAGGCGTGATGGGGTACAACTGGGGCATCGGATGTCGTGTTCTGTGTTGTGCTGTCGGTACCGCGTCTTGCCGTGCTGGGCAGCGAGACCCAGGCGTGATGGGGTACAGCTGGTCCAGTGAGGTCGACCCTCTCCACTTAGAACGCTGTAGTTCACACTCACGGAGATTACATTGACGGTTGGCTGTTGTGTTGAGATAAAACGCACGCTGGTCGCCTGTGTGGGGAATTAACCTGCATGTAATTAAGTGCAGACACCTGATATCCTAGATTGAGTTGTGCTCGTAACGTACGGGACGCGATTTCATCTTCCCAGTTTTGCTCTTGAAATGGCTGCCGTCCCTCATCTGACACTTGAGCAGAAGAAAGACTCATCTCACCACTCTCACGCACATTTGGATACGCCCTTGGTAATGCGTGTTCTGTAAATCCAGAACGAGGAAGCGACTTGTGGTGGGGGGAGGTGGGTGTTGACGGGGGCCTAGCCAGATAGATGGTGTGCCGGCGGTCGGGAATAACTGGCCTATCCGAAGGTAAGGAAAGTGTAGGTCGGCGCTGACGCTTGACTCCGGTCCTTGGAGGCCTGGAGTCTCACGCACGGCCGGGGAGGGAACGCGTGAACGAGCTGTACCTCTAGCGTGTGTGTGTGTGTGTCAGGTCTGCCCAGGCTAGTTAGTGGATGGGGCGAGAGGAGGATGCCCGTCCACAAGATTGCATGCACCGGCCACCGCAGCCAGCGCGTTCTGGTGCTACCGCAGTGAAGGTTGTGCTGGGTCACCTCGGTTGCATTACCGGAAGGATCCGTTGTTGTTGTTATTGTTATTTTATGAGAAAGTTTGGTTTTGCTGATAGTTGCAGTCTCCGCTCCACCCCGGTTCAGCCGTTGTGTACACGTCTGGCAGGAATATTGCGTACTGTGGTGCTTGCGTCACTGTGTGCCGCTGTAACACTTGGTCACCTGGCTATTGTAGAACGTGCCTGGACCAGCTGCCCACTCCTCTCTGACCAAGCTTGCCGCCGGTGGCCCGCTCAGTCCACGTCCGGGCTGTTATCCTAGCGTGGACGTGTGAGCAGTGACTTGCTATGATACACAGAAGCGGCACCATAAGGGGGCGGCATTTTTCAAAAAGAAAAACATGTAAGGGGCGGCATTTCGAAGACTTGAATCATAATGAAAAAAATCTACCGCACGGTACTGTGCGTGAGTGCCGCTCCAGCTATCAGTATGTGTGTGGCCTATTTTCTGTTGTCCGGTCGATAGTGCATTCATATGTGCGCTGGATCATACTGTCACAGATGGGCGGGTGAGTAACTTATTAACTACACTGGATGTGTTGTTGGTGAGGGAAGTAGAGTGTAGCAGCCCTGGCCCATGCAGTCATCCTTTGTATCTGAGAATAGCCGATTGACAACACAGTGAGGAGTGGGTGCGAAACGGCGCTGTAGGATGTGATTCTCGGGAAGACTGGGCAATTATTTCACGAACTTAGTCAGCCGTTAAGTGACAGCTGTAGAGGTCACGTGCAGGCTTGCTGCCCTCGCACACACTGTCAAGTACTCACTTCCATAGTTGTTGCCTTCAAATATCAGCCCCAGCTCACACAGCACCAGTGTACCGCTGATGCATGCTGCGGGATTGTCCGCTCCTGGGCAGTACAATCTTTAGTGTGATATGCCACCCAGGCTCAAGGATGTGCCATGTACAGGATGTTCTGTGAATACAAGCTGCATTAGCTAGAGCACTAACCTAGCCAGCTGTGCTGTGACTTCCATCCAATAGCTGTAGTACTAACCTAGCCAACTGTGTTGTACTTCCAATAGCTGTAGTACTAGCTTAGTCAGATGTGTTGTGACTTGCATCCAATAGCCGTAGCACTAGCCAACTGTGTGACTTTAGCTGTATCATTAGTCTGCTGTTTACAGTGAAACCTTCTAAAGTTGATACAATGTTGCAAATACAGCCTGCAGATAATATTAGTTGAGAATCCTAGCCATTTTTGAGCAGTCTGCTTATGTTTATTTTGTTAGTTTATCACATGGGTGGGTTATTGCAGTACTTTGTAAAAACGTAGACATGCACATACCCACCATGTGCGTGCTCCCGAAAGCTAGGTTTTAAAATTGTCTCAGACTGGCCCCTCCTCCATGGAGTATAGAATATCATTTCAGTCATGGTCGATTGTAATTTAGCCCATCAGACTTGTCTTCTGTTCACAGTGTGCCTCCAGTGTAATGTTGCTAGTGAAAGCATACATGTTTATTGAGTGAAGTCACACTGTGTTTCTGAACATTGACAAGGCTATTTTATGCCAGTGATATATGATAGCCAGTGATATATTGTACGAGAGCACAGCTTGGGTTGGCAGGAGGACCAGATTTCTGGGAGTATAGATTGTGTAGTGTGGGAGCTAGATCATGGTTCTGATCGTTCTCCATGGGCCATCCAATCCTTGAACACACCAACATGGTTGTCTGTGAGGTGGTATCTTATTGTGGTTTATTTCTGTGTGAGACAGATGTGTGTGTGTGGTAGTTATGTTTCTGTTTGAGAATAGATGTGTGTGTGGTAGTTGTGTTTCTGTGTGAGATAGATGTGTGTGGTACTTTGTGTGTGAGATAGATTTGTGTAGCAATTGTCTGAGCCCTTGCAATATTATTTATCATGGCCGTTTCTACACAGCGTTGTTAATAAGAGAAAAGTGTGGCACCTTATCATGGTGTCTCCATGCGGGTAGCAATACTGGGGTCTGTCATGCTTATTTTATGGTGTTTGGGTAACACTTGAGCTGTTGCTGCTACTACCACCACCATCATCTGGACATTATGTGTGGCTGGCTGTCCGTATAGACTTGATCCAGGTGTTCTGCTGTACAGTCAGTGACACTAGACTGATGACCTCATGGTTGTGCATCTTTCATATTCAGTGTTGTATTGAAATATGCAATACTCTTGCAGTTTTGCCCAAATATTTGCGTCCTTTGCAAATTTGTGAATAAAAAACGTGAAAAATATAAATGACAAAACTGCTATCGGGAATCGGTTGTTTGCAGGGGTTACTGTATGACAACCTTGGTAGCTAGCTGGTGTGACAACTGCCATAGCAGGCAGACTACTGAAAGTACAATTGTGTAGGGAATCAACCTGGGGTTGATCGTAACGGCCTTGGCAAACAAAGCACATGCAATTTGGAGTGGTCAATATAAGCTGGTGTGTAGTGCGTGAGCACTCGGTGTGTAGTGTGTGAGTACTCTGTGTGTGTGTGTGAGTACTCGTGAACATGAGTGAGTGCATATGTGTATTTTCTCCTTGCGGTCTAGTCAGCTGCGCACGCGCGCGCACACACACACACATGAGCAGCCAGGCAGAAACAGCCCTGCCTACACTGTATATAAGTGGCGATGAGTCACCCCGTTCTCAATTTCTCCCACACCATTGTGGCTGGGGGAGGGGGTGTGTGGCTGGGAGGTCATGTATTTATTGGTAGTTCTGTGGGGTAAATGTTTGAGACCTGATCTGTTATCCAGGCTTGGCTCAGCGGGGGCGAGCCTTGTAGGGTTATAGGGTACACACATGTTTCACCTGCATCTCTTGTAGGGTACACACATGTACAGATGGGTCATTGTCAGTACAGGTAGCAGTGTACACGCTGTCAGTGGTCTCAGTTCTAGCCTTCCAGTTGCTCTCTCTCTCTCTCTCTCTCTCTCTCTCTCTCTCTCTCTTCTCTCTCTCTCTGTCTCTCTCATCTCTCTCCTCCTCTCTCTCTCTCTCTCTCTCCTCCTCTCTCTCTCTCTCTCTCTCTCTCTCTCTCTCTCTCTCTTGTAGGGTACACTCATGTACAGGTGGGTCATTGTCAGTACTGGTAGCAATGTGGTCTCAGTTCTATCTCTGTCATCTCTTTCTGTCTCCCTTCTCTCTTATCTCATCTCTCTTCTCTCTCTTCCTTTCTGCCTTCTCCCTCATCTCTCTCTCCGCAGGCGTGGTGTGGTAGACTTACATATACTGTCTCTGCATGAGAAGGCCACCAGTTCCCTTCTATCTATCTCCCCCTCCCCCCTCCATATAACAGTGCTTGACTGTGATTTGTTAGCCAACGCCTTATGTCAGTTGGATGAGGCATATAGTGTACGTTGCCTATTGTATGTGCTTGTGCACCAAGTGATCAGGCTGCACACACACAGCACCCACACCAGGAAGGCATCTAGCTATTCTCACTTGGAGTGTCTATAAATATAGTTGTGAATGCTCCGCCTGTCAGAGGTGACACACAGTGGGCCAACTCTTTGCTGGCCTGCCTGCCTGCCTGGTCAGGCTGCTGTCATCAACACTTGAAAACACTTGAGGTTGGCTGACACAAGAACCTGCAGCCGGCCCTGCCTGTGGGTGGGTGTCGTTGGGATGGACACCTGTGGGTGGTCTTCTGTGGCTGTATTGTGCTGCAGGCTTGCTCAGCCATTGATAGTGTTGTTTCACAAAGTGTATGCTGTGGTGGGTGCATCTAGCTGAGGTTATCACGTACAGGAAACTGCTCTTTGGCTGCCCAGTTTGTGGTAGCATGGTCAGCATCTACTCAGTCTGGGCTTGTAGGTTGTCTTCTGTCATGTCTGCCTGCCTGATGTCGGTGGCTGTTTTCTGTTCTGTGTACTCCTGTCTTCTGTGGACACTAGACTTGTGAGTTGTCAGGGAGGCGGAAGATTGTGTGCTGGTCGTGTGAAGGAGAATATGTAACCATGTGAAGCTTGCTAACAACAAACTGTAGGTAGATGTGGGGACACGCAGGGGGGTGGGGTATACTGTCATGAGACATGACACTCAATGCCATCACTGTGCTGTGGTTGTGTGGCAGAGTGGACACGAGATAGATGTTTGTATTGTAGTTAAGCTTTAGTCACATGACATGACCATATGTGATTGCATGATGTTGATGTTATTGCCATTGAGGTGAGTGTCAGTGATGTCATCATATGACACCATCTTTACCGTGTGTTTGCCCTTCCCTATCTCATCTCTGTATGTTCCCGCTGCTCGGGCCTGCCCTCACACATTTCAATGGCTGCTGCTGATGATGATGATGATGCATCGTCATTACCCCTCAATCCGCCACCACGACTGCACCACACCCATGCTGCTGACCTGACGACTGTGTGGCATTCTGTGTGAATGCCTGGTGCTGCCGCCGCCGCTCCTGCTGCTGCCTGCCTGGCTGGTCTGTCTACAGGAACACGGAGAGAGTGGAGGGGTTGGAAGAGGAGAAGAGAAGTCAATAGAGGATGATGAAGACGGACATCTCATCTATAGGGCTGGGGACATGCTGCAGGCTCGATGTAATCATATACCCTAATCCTGCTCGTCGTAATGTCTCACATGTATTGTTGCTGTCGTCTCATGATTATTATCTCTGCTGTGTACATTGATGTATTATATTTCACATGTGCATCTCTCCTCTCTCTCTCTCTCTCTGACTACTCTGTGATTGGTCAGCTAGATCTCTTTGTCTTGATGACTACTGTCTCTCTGTGATTGGTCAGCTTCTCTTGTCTTGAAGACCACAGTATCTCTACGATTGGTAGGTTCAGTCATTCTCATGTCTTCTCTTGCTGCTTGGATACTGCTACATGTCTATATGATTGGCCAGAATTAGTTATTGTTGCCTGTATAACATTTCTAGATGCCAGTACATGCCTCCAGCAGGCCTGTTCCACATGACCACACACCAGCCAACAATGGCATCATTGATGCAGTTTTGTGATTTCTTCATGTGGCTATCTACGGGTAGGCCACTGCCGTGCCTCAGGCGTGTGTGGACACATGTGGAGCAAGACTGTTGTTATTGTTGTTAGAATGATGTTCCTGTCTTAGATGTCATCTCTTTATTGCAGTCAGTTTACTTGTTCCTTTTTAGAAAATCTCTAGTAAAACTTAAGATACAGTGATTGTTGACCAAAGTGCATTAGAATTTACATCCTACACCACACTTCTAGTCTTGACCATAGTGAATTAGAATTCACATCCTACACCACACTTCTAGTCTTGACCAAAGTGCAGTAGAATTCACACCCAACTCCACACTGAGTGTTTTGTTCCCACACAGATACTACATGGACATATGTGTGACTTCCCATTTTATAACAGAATACAATGTAGCATCTGTAGTCTAGAATCATGGATTACCTGATGAGACGATTGCCCAAAGTCATCACTAGAATCAGGGATTTCATGTTGAGACTATTGCCCAAGTCATTGTTAGAATCAGAGATTATGTGATTCAGTTAGTTAGTCATGGTTCAAACTTCACGGCAACGGGCCATCCCCATTATGCTCCGTTCCTGTGCCAGTGAATATCACACAAAATGCTCCTCTAGCTGTCCAATGTGAAAAGTGGAACAGACAGGAGTCTCGGCAAACCAACAGCCCGCACAGATACACTGCATAATGCCACTGCCAGAATGCCAACACAAAAGTCATCCATGAAAAATACAGTTCATCGTCAATGGAATGGCAGTCACCAGAAAGACTTCATTGACCCGGGTTTTATACTATATGGCTCGGTCTCTTGCTGAAAGAGTCGCACATAGCACGAACTCCGCAACTCCAGCGACTACTCCCAGAAGTCTCCTGAAATATGCCGGCCGCCATAGTTCCGAACATGCAGTTCATGCAACACACAAGCGCTGACAGATGTAAAAGTATTCCACACGATATTCACAGCTCAGTGTCGGCGCACTCACTCAGTGGCTGGGCGACGGAACCATGCACCACCAGTACAACATGAAAATGTGAATGCAAACCCTAGCCACAAGCATAAATACTCAACAGAGGCCTTAACGGTTCAAATGCCTATCTGCCATGTTGGGGACCGGAAGTCCTCGGATACGATTATGTAATACGACTGCCTCGAGTCATCACTAGATTCTGGAATTTTGGGATGAGACGATTGCATCAAGTCATCGCTAGAAGCAGGGATTTCATGATGAGACTACTGCCTCAAGTCATCACCATAATCAGGGATTTCATGATGAGACTATTGCCCCAAGTCATCACTACAATCAGGGATTTCATGATGAGACGACTGCCCCAAGTCATCACTACAATCAGGGATTACTTGATGATATGACTGCCCCAAGTCATCACTACAATCAGGGATTACTTGATGATATGACTGCCCCAAGTCATCACTACAATCAGGGATTACTTGATGATATGACTGCCTAAAGTCATCACTACAATCAGGGAGTACGTAATGATATGACTGCCCCAAGTCATCACTACAATCAGGGATTACGTGATATGATTGCCACAAAGTCATCACTTTGTGGCATGTAGACAGCTTGTTTTCAGCATCAGTGCTGGATGCTTTACAACCATTGTCATATCTGTATGTCTGGTTCACCTTAACTGGACACAAGTCACCAGGAGTATGTGTTGAGTCTGATTCATTTAGCACGACCGAGATACAATGAATATCTGAGGTGATCCATGTACTGAATGCAAGACCAATAACACTTGCAAGTGTGACTGTGTCCTAATTAGCTGGATAAACAAATTACATGTCTGATCACTTAGCTGCTGGACACTTGACATAAGTGCTGTTATACGTGTGGTCATTTGATACCTGCTCAACACTTACACACATACACATACACTGACTGTCATGGGGTCAATCATGTTTTCCAGCAGTATATTATGGGAGTGGTATTGAACTGTGTGGGGCAGTCTGTGTTTGCAGTTGTCTGTAGTCAGCCCTTCTAATGCACTTGGTCAGTAGCACTAAATGTAATTTCAGCACATGTAACAGTTTAAAACTGGTTAAATAACTTTCTGCTTCTCCGTCTCTCTCACACGCATACACACACACACACACAAGGCTGGCCCTGACTGCTGTTTGCTTGTCATTTTTCAGATGAAATCGTATCCACCCTTGGAGAGGGCACTTTCGGCAAGGTTGTCGAGTGCAAGGACATCCACAAGTGAGTCATCTGTCTTCTCCACAGCTGTTTGTTGTTTTCTGTGTGTGCATTCTCCCAGCTTCACAAATACATGGTCACAGCACGTCCAAGTGCCGACACTGTGTGTCCAAGGGTTAACACTGCATCAACAACGCTTGCTTCTACAGGGATCAGTGTTGCTTCACTGCTGTCTCTGAGCCCAGGGTGTCACTTCACAGATGACTGAATGTCAGCCTCTCCCATGGGTCCAGTGCAGTTGGATGGTTGACACTTCTGCTGTCACTTTCCCCCCACCTTGTGAACCGCCCACCTGGTGTGCATTGGTGCATGCCAGGTTGTCTCTGCCCTCGTGTCACCTGAGTGACCACCGCCTGTTCAGGAGCCCAGGCTTTCTGTAGGGATTTTATTAATAGCATGTTCCAGTAGTTGCAGGCAGCTTGTTTAGGCTTTCATAATGTTAGCAAGGTGTGTGTGTGTGTTTGTCTTGTTTAGGCTTTCATAATGTTAGCAAGGTGTGTACATTTGTCTTGTTTAGGCTTTCATAATGTTAGCAAGGTGTGTGTGTACATTTGTCTTGTTTAGGCTTTCATAATGTTAGCAAGGTGTGTGTGTTTGTCTTGTTTAGGCTTTCATAATGTTAGCAAGGTGTGTGTGTGTACATTTTGTCTTGTTTAGGCTTTCATAATGTTAGCAAGGTGTGTGTGTGTGTTTGTCTTGTTTAGGCTTTCATAATGTTAGCAAGGTGTGTGTGTGTGTTTGTCTTGTTTAGGCTTTCATAATGTTAGCAAGGTGTGTGTGTGTGTGTGTGTGTGTACGTTTGTCTTGTTTAGGCTTTCATAATGTTAGCAAGGTGTGTGTGTACATTTGTCTTGTTTAGGCTTTCATAATGTTAGCAAGGTGTGTGTGTGTGTACATTTGTCTTGTTTAGGGCTTTCATAATGTTAGCAAGGTGTGTGTTGTCTTGTTTAGGCTTTCATAATGTTAGCAAGGTGTGTGTGTGTACATTGTCTTGTTTAGGCTTTCATAATGTTAGCAAGGTGTGTGTGTGTACATTTGTCTTGTTTAGGCTTTCATAATGTTAGCAAGGTGTGTGTGTGTACATTTGTCTTGTTTAGGGCTTTCATAATGTTAGCAAGGTGTGTGTGTACATTTGTCTTGTTTAGGCTTTCATAATGTTAGCAGGTGTGTGTTTGTCTTGTTTAGGCTTTCATAATGTTAGCAAGGGTGTGTGTGTACATTTGTCTTGTTTAGGCTTTCATAATGTTAGCAAGGTGTGTGTGTGTACATTTGTCTTGTTTAGGCTTTCATAATGTTAGCAAGGTGTGTGTTTGTCTTGTTTAGGCTTTCATAATGTTAGCAAGGTGTGTGTGTGTACATTGTCTTGTTTAGGCTTTTATAATGTTAGCAAGGTGTGTGTGCACACATTTGTCTTGTTTAGGCTTTCATAATGTTAGCAAGGTGTGTGTGCCACACATTTGTCTTGTTTAGGCTTTCATAATGTTAGCAAGGTGTGTGTGCACACATTTGTCTTGTTAGGCTTTTATAATGTTAGCAAGGTGTGTGTGTGTTGTACATTTGTCTTGTTTAGGCTTTTTATAATGTTAGCAAGGTGTTGTGTGTGTACATTTGTCTTGTTTAGGCTTTTATAATGTTAGCAAGGTGTGTGTGTGTGTACATTTGTCTTGTTTAGGCTTTCATAATGTTAGCAAGGTGTGTGTGTGTGTACATTTGTCTTGTTTAGGCTTTCATAATGTTAGCAAGGTGTGTGTGTGTGTACATTTGTCTTGTTTAGGCTTTCATAATGTTAGCAAGGTGTGTGTGTGTGTACATTTGTCTTGTTTAGGCTTTCATAATGTTAGCAAGGTGTGTGTGTGTGTACATTTGTCTTGTTTAGGCTTTCATAATGTTAGCAAGGTGTGTGTGTGTACATTTGTCTTGTTTAGGCTTTCATAATGTTAGCAAGGTGTGTGTGTGTACATTTGTCTTGTTTAGGCTTTCATAATGTTAGCAAGGTGTGTGTGTGTACATTTGTCTTGTTTAGGCTTTCATAATGTTAGCAAGGTGTGTGTGTGTGTACATTTGTCTTGTTTAGGCTTTCATAATGTTAGCAAGGTGTGTGTGTGTGTACATTTGTCTTGTTTAGGCTTTCATAATGTTAGCAAGGTGTGTGTGTGTGTACATTTGTCTTGTTTAGGCTTTCATAATATTAGCAAGGTGTGTGTGTGTGTTTGTCTTGTTTAGGCTTTCATAATGTTAGCAAGGTGTGTGTGTGTATAAGGGTACATTATCTATCAACAGGGGCAGCAACCGCCTGGCCCTGAAGATCATCAAGAATGTGGAGAAGTACAGAGAGGCTGCCAAGCTGGAGATCAATGTTCTGGAGAAATTACGAGAGCGGGATCCTGTGGGCAAATAGTAAGTCACCTGTTTTCACCGTTAGAGACAGTGAGCGAGTGAGTGAGTTGTCAGTGTCAATATTTGACAGGGTCAAGTAGGTATGGAACTGTCATCATGGATTATATTGACCAACCATGATATCTAGTTCAGCAGTGCTGGTGCAGCCACCTGGCTTGGCTGTCCCAGGTTCACACTGCCACATAACTGAGTTGCTGCTTGTAACACGGCTATCAGTACATTGTGTGGGAGAGATAGGAGCACCTCACATCTGTGGAGTGCTGCTTACATTGTGTGGGAGATATACGACCACCTCACATCTGTGGAGTGCTGCTTGTAACATGGCTATCAGTACATTGTGTGGGAGATATAGGACCACCTCACATCTGTGGAGTGCTGCTTACATTGTGTGGGAGATATAGGACCACCTCACATCTGTGGAGTGCTGCTTACATTGTGTGGGAGATATAGGACCACCTCACATCTGTGGAGTGCTGCTTGTAACATGGCTATCAGTACATTGTGTGGGAGATATAGGATCACCTCACATCTGTGGAGTGCTGCTTACATTGTGTGGGAGAGATAGGACCACCTCACATCTGTGGAGTGCTGCTTGTAACATGGCTATCAGTACATTGTGTGGGAGATATAGGACCACCTCACATCTGTGGAGTGCTGCTTACATTGTGTGGGAGATATAGGACCACCTCACATCTGTGGAGTGCTGCTTGTAACATGGCTATCAGTACATTGTGTGGGAAATATAGGACAATCTAGGAGTGCTGTTTGTGCAGCCAATTTCCCTCTCATACCACATTGTCACGACAGTGAAGTCTTGGATGTGTCTGGACAACTGATTTTGAGGCAGCACATTTGGCATGTGAGATTATAGCCAGCCAAGCACTCTTGTCTGTGGTCCACGTGTGTACAGTTCACACTTGATTTGATAGTACTTGGAGGGTAAGAATTGGGCATACATTCTGCCCTTCTGTCACTGTTTCATACATGATTTCATCCACACATGACTGATGAGTAGACTAGGAGAGAAACATGCCAAGCCAGCTGTACTGTGTGCAGCAATGTTGGTGGCGTCTGTATGTGAAAGTGTTTTGCAGCTGGAGCCAACTGTACTGTGTGCAGCAATGTTGGTGGTGTCTGTATGTGAAAGTGTTTGCAGCTGGAGCCAACTGTACTGTGTGCAGCAATGTTGGTGGCGTCTGTATGTGAAAGTGTTTGCAGCTGGCCGTGTGAGGTCGTCTGACTGGTACTGATATGTCTCATGTGTTGTTTGTTCACAGCTTGTGTGTCCAGATGCTGGACTGGTTTGACTACCATGGGCATATGTGCATTGCCTTTGACATGCTTGGTCTGAGCGTCTTTGATTTCCTGGTAAGTACGCATTCATTTTTTCTCTCTCTCTCTCTCTCTCTCTCTCTCTCTCTCTCTCTCTCCTCTCTCTCTCTCTCTCTCTCTCTCTCTCTCTCTCTCTCTCTCTCATCTCTCTCTCTCTCTCTCTGTGTGTGTGTCTATCTCTGTCTTTCCCCATCTGTCTTTCTTGAGCTCTCTCGTTTCTCTCTCACCCATGGTCTCTCTCTCTCTCTCTCTCTCTCTCTCTCTCTCTCTCTCTCTCTCTCTCTCTCTCTCTCTCTCTCTGTGTGTGTGTGTCTATCTCTGTCTTTCCCCATCTGTCTTTTCTTGAGCTCTCTCGTTTCTCTCTCACCCATGGTCTCTCTCTCTCTCTCTCTCTCTCTCTCTCTCTCTCTCTCTCTCTCTCTCTCTCTCTCTCTCTGTGTGTGTGTCTATCTCTGTCTTTCCCCATCTGTCTTTTCTTGAGCTCTCTCGTTTCTCTCTCACCCATGGTCTCTCTCTCTCTCTCTCTCTCTCTCTCTCTCTCTCTCTCTCTCTCTCTCTCTCTCTCTCTCTCTCTCTCTCTCTCTCTCTCTCTCTCTCTCTCTCTCTCTCTCTCACACACACACACACACACAAACATCACAGAATTCTGGATATTATTGCCTGTTTACATGTTAAGTGATGCAGATAGAGATTAGATGACATGCCAGACAGTATACAGTGTGAGTGTGACATTCAAACCTTTCAGAACCATATGTGGACAGCCCCAGGCTGTAGATCAAATGTGGGCAACCCCAGGCTGTAGGATGAAATGTGGACAGCCCCATGTGTATAGATGTACACATGTGGGCCTGGCACTATATACCCAGTATGCTTTATTTAAGGCTTGTGTAAAAAGGACCTTTAGTTACTCATCATCATGTGCCATGCCGGTAAGCCTGGGCAGTCATGTTTTGCCATCTCACTCGATCACCAGTGTCATGGATCTTTAGTTACTACTTTCCCCATGGGCAGTCTTGGTTTATAGAGCTGTGGTTTCTGTCTGTAGTGGTGACACCTCTGCACTAGTGCTGGTGTCACACAGTACATGATACAATGTCATTGTGTGTGGTGTCTGTCTGTAGTGGTGACACCTCTGCACTAGTGCTGGTGTCACACAGTACATGATACAATGTCATTGTGTGTGGTGTCTGTGTGTAGTGGTGACACCTCTGCACTAGTGCTGGTGTCACACAGTACATGATACAATGTCACACAGTACATGATACAATGTCACACAGTACATGTTACAATGTCACACAGTACATGTTACAATGTCACACAGTACATGATACAATGTCACACAGTACATGATACAATGTCACACAGTACATGTTACAATGTCACACAGTACATGATACAATGTCACACAGTACATGATACAATGTCACACAGTACATGATACAATGTCATTGTGTGTGGTGTCTGTCTGTAGTGGTGACACCTCTGCACTAGTGCTGGTGTCACACAGTACATGATACAATGTCATTGTGTGTGGTGTCTGTGTGTAGTGGTGACACCTCTGCACTAGTGCTGGTGTCACACAGTACATGATACAATGTCACACAGTACATGATACAATGTCACACAGTACATGATACAATGTCACACAGTACATGTTACAATGTCACACAGTACATGTTACAATGTCACACAGTACATGTTACAATGTCACACAGTACATGATACAATGTCACACAGTACATGTTACAATGTCACACAGTACATGTTACAATGTCACACAGTACATGATACAATGTCACACAGTACATGATACAATGTCACACACAGTACATGATACAATGTCACACACAGTACATGATACAATGTCACACAGTACATGATACAATGTCACACAGTACATGATACAATGTCACACAGTACATGTTACAATGTCACACACAGTACATGATACAATGTCACACAGTACAATGATACAATGGTCACACAGTACATGATACAATGTCACACAGTACATGTATACAATGTCACACAGTACATGTTTACGATGTCACACACAGTACATGATACAATGTCATTGTGTGTTGCAGGAAAAGAGAACAACTATGTGCCATAACACCTTGGAGGCAGGTTCGACATATATCCTACCAGCGGTGTTACGCTGTCAACTGTAAGTCACCACCTGTTGTCTTCATGTCATGTACAACTTTGTTACGCTGTCAACTGTAAGTCACCCACCTGTGTCTTCATGTCCTGTACAACTTTGTTACGCTGTCAACTGTAAGTCACCCCACCTGTTGTCTTCATGTCATGTACAACTTTGTACGCTGTCAACTGTAAGTCACCCACCTGTGTCTTCATGTCATGTACAACTTTGTTACGCTGGTCAACTGTAAGTCACCCACCTGTTGTCTTCATGTCATGTACAACTTTGTTACGCTGTCAACTGTAAGTCACCACCTGTTGTCTCTCATGTCATGTACACTTTGTTACGCTGTCAACTGTAAGTCACCCACCTGTTTGTCTTCATGTCCTGTACAACTTTGTTCCGCTGTCAACTGTAAGTCACCCACCTGTTGTCTTCATGTCATGTACAACTTTGTTACGCTTGTCAACTGTAAGTCACCCACCTGTTGTCTTCATGTCATGTACAACTTTGTTACGCTGTCAACTGTAAGTCACCCACCTGTTTTCTTCATGTCATGTAGAAACTTTGTTACGCTGTCAACTGTAAGTCACCCACCTGTTGTCTTCATGCCTGTAGCAACTTTGTACGGTCAACTGTAAGTCACCCACCGTTTGTCTCATGTCATGTAAACTTTGTTACGCTGTCAACTGTAAGTCACCCACCTGTTGTCTTCATGTCATGTACAACTTTGTTACGCTGTCAACTGTAAGTCACCCACCTGTTGTCTCCATGTCATGTACAACTTTGTTTACGCTGTCAACTGTAAGTCACCCACCTGTTTTCTTCATGTCATGTACAACTTTGTTACGCTGTCAACTGTAAGTCACCCACCTGTTGTCTTCATGTCATGTACAACTTTGTACGCTGTCAACTGTAAGTCACCCACCTGTTGTCTTCATGTCATGTACAACTTTGTTACGCTTGTCAACTGTAAGTCACCCACCTGTTGTCTTCATGTCATGTACAACTTTGTTACGCTGTCAACGTAAGTCACCCACCTGTTGTCTTCATGTCATGTACAACTTTGTTACGCTGTCAACTGTAAGTCACCAACCTGTTGTCTTCATGTCATGTACAACTTTGTTACGCTGTCACCTGTAAGTCACCCACCTGTTGTCTTCATGTCATGATACAACTTTGTTACGCTGTCAACTGTAAGTCACCCACCTGTTTGTCTCCATGTCATGTACAACTTGTTACGCTTGTCAACTGTAAGTCACCCACCTGTTGTCTTCATGTCATGTACAACTTTGTTACGCTGTCAACTGTAAGTCACCCCACCTGTTTTCTTCATGTCATGTAGAACTTTGTTACGCTGGTAAACTGTAAGTCACCCACCTGTTGTCTTCATGTCATGTACAACTTTGTTACGCTGTCAACTGTAAGTCACTCCACCTGTTGTCTTCATGTCATGTACAACTTTGTTACGCTGCAACCTGTAAAGTCAACCCACCTTGTTTCTTCATGTCAGGTAGAACTTTGTATACGCTGTCAACTTGTAAGTCACCACCTGTTGTTCTTCATGTCCTTGTACAAACCTGTGTTACGCTGTCAACATGTAAGTCCCCCCACCATGTTGTCTTCCTAGTCATGTACAACTTGTTACGCTGTCAACTGGTAAGGTCACCCACCTGTTTTCTTCATGTCAATGTACAAACTGTTGTTACGCTGTCGAACTCGTAAGTCACCCACCTGTTGTCTTCATGTCATGTACAACTTTGTTACGCTGTCAACTGTAAGTCACCCACCTGTTGTCTTCATGTCATGTACAACTTTGTTACGCTGTTCAACTGTAAGTCACCCACCTGTTGTCTTCATGTCATGTACAACTTTGTTACGCTGTCAACTGTAAGTCACCCACCTGTTGTCTCATGTCATGTACAACTTGTTACCTGTCAACTGTAAGTCTACGCTGTCCAACAACTTGTTACGCTGTCACTGTAGTCACCCACCTGTTGTCTTCATGTCATGTACAACTTTGTTACGCTGTCAACTGTAAGTCACCCACCTGTGTCTTCATGTCTGTACACTTTGTTACGCTGTCAACTGTAAGTCACCCACCTGTTGTCTCCATGTCATGTACAACTTTGTTACGCTGTCAACTGTAAGTCACCCACCTGTTGTCTTCATGTCATGTACAACTTTGTTACGCTGTCAACTGTAAGTCACCCACCTGTTGTCTCATGTCATGTACAACTTTGTTACGCTGTCAACTGTAAGTCACCCACCTGTTGTCTTCATGTCATGTACAACTTGTTTACGCTGTCAACTGTAAGTCACCCACCTGTTTTCTTCATGTCATGTAGAACTTTGTTACGCTGTCAACTGTAAGTCACCCACCTGTTGTCTTCATGTCATGTACAACTTTGTTACGCTGTCAACTGTAAGTCACCCACCTGTTGTCTTCATGTCATGTACAACTTTGTTACGCTGTCAACTGTAAGTCACCCACCTGTTGTCTTCATGTCATGTACAACTTTGTTACGCTGTCAACTGTAAGTCACCCACCTGTTGTCTCCATGTCATGTACAACTTTGTTACGCTGTCAACTGTAAGTCACCCACCTGTTGTCTTCATGTCATGTACAACTTGTTACGCTGTCAACTGTAAGTCACCCACCGTTGTCTTCATGTCATGTACAACTTTGTTACGCTGTCAACTGTAAGTCACCCACCTGTTGTCTTCATGTCATGTACAACTTTGTTACGCTGTCAACTGTAAGTCACCCACCTGTTGTCTTCATGTCATGTACAACTTTGTTACGCTGTCAACTGTAAGTCACCCACCTGTTGTCTTCATGTCATGTACAACTTTGTTACGCTGTCAACTGTAAGTCACCCACCTGTGTGTCTTCATGTCAGGTACAACTTGTTACGCTGTCAACTGTAAGTCACCCACCTGTTGTCTTCATGTCATGTACAACTTTGTTACGCTGTCAACTGTAAGTCACCCACCTGTTGTCTTTCATGTCATGTACAACTTTGTTACGCTGTCAACTGTAAGTCACCCACCTGTTGTCTCATGTCATGTACAACTTTGTTACGCTGTCAACTGTAAGTCACCCACCTGTTGTACTTCATGTCATGTACAACTTGTTACGCTGTCAACTGTAAGTCACCCACCTGTTGTCTTCATGTCATGTACAACTTGTTACGCTGTCAACTGTAAGTCACCCACCTGTTGTCTTCATGTCATGTACAACTTTGTTACGCTGTCAACTGTAAGTCACCCACCTGTGTCTTCATGTCATGTACAACTTTGTTACGCTGTCAACTGTAAGTCACCCACCTGTTGTCTTCATGTCATGTACAAACATTGTTACGCTGTCAACTGTAAGTCACCCACCTGTTGTCTTCAGTCATGTACAACTTTGTTACGCTGTCAACTGTAAGTCACCCACCTGTTGTCTTCATGTCATGTACAACTTTGTTACTGCTGTCAACTGTAAGTCACCCACCTGTTGTCTTCATGTCATGTAGAACTTTGTTGCAGCTGTCAACTGTAAGTCACCACCTGTTGTCTTCATGTC
>JACEFZ010005774.1:0-52500 GCA_014155875.1 Cepaea nemoralis | reverse complement strand
ATATCCTATCAGAGATGATAGAAGTCAGATGGACAGCACTCATCTGTGGGGAAAGTACATGCTGTCAGCACTCATGTATCCTATCAGAGATGATAGAAGTCAGATGGACAGCACTCATCTGTGGGGAAAGTACATGCTGTCAGCACTCATGTATCCTATCAGAGATGATAGAAGTCAGATGGACAGCACTCATCTGTGGGGAAAGTACATGCTGTCAGCACTCATATATCCTATCAGAGATGATAGAAGTCAGATGGACAGCACTCATCTGTGGGGAAAGTACATGCTGTCAGCACTCATATATCCTATCAGAGATGATAGAAGTCAAGATGGACAGCACTCATCTGTGGGGAAAGTACATGCTGTCAGCACTCATATATCCTATCAGAGATGATAGAAGTCAGATGGACAGCACTCATCTGTGGGGAAAGTACATGCTGTCAGCACTCATATATCCTATCAGAGATGATAGAAGTCAAGATGGACAGCACTCATCTGTGGGGCAGTACATGCTGTCAGCACTCATATATCCTATCAGAGATGATAGAAGTCAAGATGGACAGCACTCATCTGTGGGGCAGTACATGCTGTCAGCACTCATATATCCTATCAGAGATGATAGAAGTCAAGATGGACAGCACTCATCTGTGGGGAAAGTACATGCTGTCAGCACTCATATATCCTATCAGAGATGATAGAAGTCAGATGGACAGCACTCATCTGTGGGGCAGTACATGCTGTCAGCACTCATATATCCTATCAGAGATGATAGAAGTCAGATGGACTGCACTCATCTGTGGAGCAGTACATGCTGTCAGCACTCATATATCCTATCAGAGATGATAGAAGTCAAGATGGACAGCACTCATCTGTGATGCCCATTTGTTCTGCTTGGGCTACACGTGTTAGACCCATTGTTAGTTGGTCATTTAGTTAGTCACAATTAGTGTGAGCACTAATTGGTCATTTCCAGATGCTCCATTCAATCCATCAACACAGAAGTTGGCTGCTAGACGTTGTATATGGCGTGACAGTAGCAGTGGTTACATCTCTCTTGTTTGTTTGCTTTCAGACACATGACAACAAAGAACACCTGGCAATGATGGAGAGAATCTTGGGCAACCTACCGTACCGCATGACCAAGAAGTCCAAGTAAGTTGTTGCTGTATGGGTTGTCGGTGATCCATCCATTGTCATGTAGTTTCATGGGTTGTCAGTGATCCATCCATTGTCATTGTGGTGTAGTTTCATGGGTTGTCAGTGATCCATCCATTGTCATTGTGGTGTAGTTTCATGGGTTGTCAGTGATCCATCCATTGTCATTGTGGTGTAGTTTCATGATCCATCCATTGTCATTGTGGTGTAGTTTCATGGGTTGTCAGTGATCCATCCATTGTCATTGTGGTATTGTTCATGGGTTGTCAGTGATCCATCCATTGTCATTGTGGTGTGCTGTATGGGTTGTCAGTGATCCATCCATTGTCATTGTGGTGTTGCTGTATGGGTTGTCAGTGATCCATCCATTGTCATTGTGGTGTTGCTGTATGGGGTTGTCAGATGATTGTTGAGTGTATCCATCCATTGCCACGGTGGTGTTTGTGTGTGGCAGTGCTGCTGCTGGACAGCTCCTTGTGACAACACCAGTTCATGTTTTAATGTTTTAGTCATAGTTGCAGATACCTTCATCGCTCTTGTCAGTTAACAATCCATTTGTCAACTTGTATTTCACAACTCAGTGTTAATGTTTTGTTTTTGTAAATTGTTTAAATCTCTTCCCCCATCTACATGTATGTCATGTGATATCTCTCTCTCTCTCTCTCTCTCTCTCTCTCTCTCTCTCTTCTCTCTCTCTCCTCTCTCTCTCTCTCTCTTCTCTCTCTTCTCTCTCTCTCTCCTCTCTCTCTCTCATCTCTCTCTCTCTCCTCTCTCCTCTCTCTCTCTCTTCTCTCTCTCTGTGTATGTGTATATGTATACATACATATATATAGTTAGGTCTTAGCTCAGATACGGCTGAACTACCTTATGACAGTAGACAGTATTACCTGCTTTCTGTTAGCGCCGAATGGAATTTTGGAGGGTACAAGTGCAATTTGGAGGGTACAAGCCTTATCTTGGTGCAAGGAAATGCAATCTAAAGACTAAATGTTATGATAGGGCAGACCAGGCCCTAAGCCTTGATCGGCAACTGGGAATATGTCACTGATTCAGTGCCAAACAAAACAGGTTTGGATCAAACCTGGCACACAATCAAATGAACTGGTATTGTCAATTTCCGTTCACTGAACTTTCGGCACAGAATCAGTGAAGTGACAATGTTTCTGTGATTGAACTGACTGCAGATTGTCACTGTGAGCCATTGTCACTGTAAGCCATTGTCACTGTAAGCCGTAGGTGTGTATGTGTTTAATGTTAATGAATATTGCCTGTTACAACTAGAACCAGCTACTTCTGGCATGACCGACTGGACTGGGATGGCAGCTCCTCCGCTGGCCGTTATGTCCGAGAGAACTGCAAACCTTTGTGTGTGAGTGTCTCTCCGCCAGGGAGCCTGTCACTGCATGCTTGGCTGTAGCATCTGTCGTCGTCCTGCACTTGATGTTAGTCCCTGACCTGAGTATGCAGCTGTTGCCTTGCTCTCACTCCCCTTGATGAGTTCATTCTTTGTCAACAGATCTTCTCACTTTCTAGACTCCATTCACTCTCCCCAGTCTCTGATGTGTTCACTCACATTTGACATGTGCTCTCTGTCTCCATCTGATGGCACACATGAGCGGATATGCATTCAACCATATTTGACTAGTTATCTGTCAGGTGACATACATGGTCAGGTCTGCTTGTGTCCATGTCCAGTGTGGACACTTGGCTCTCTCTCTGTCTGGTGACATACATGGTCAGGTCTGCTTGTGTTCATGACTAGTGTGGACACTTGGCTCTCTCTCTGTGTCAGGTGACATACATGGTCAGGTCTGCTTGTGTCCATGCCCAGTGTGGACACTTGGCTCTCTGTGCCTGCTGCATGTGCAACACCTTGTAGATGATCCTGGGACTAGCATTCTCCACCTAGGCAGCCAGTCACTCAGTATAGGACTATTTGAGATATTAGATGTTTCATGCCTGCCCTTTCAGTTTGTATCTTTATTTGCAAGTTGTAGTCTGTTGTAGACGTTAATGTTGTTATTGAAGCTGGCTGACATTGTCAGAAGCTGCTGTTTTGTATGGTTGTTGCATGCTACATGTCATATCTTTTCACAGTTTTAAGTTTTGTTTTTGTATTCTCTTTTTACCCCCTGTTCGATTATGTTGCTGTTTTGCTGTGCCCACAATTGATTGCTGCTGCCACTACAACCGCTGCCACCTCGTGACGCTTGATTGTGCATGCTTGGCTGGGTGTGCACAGGAAGCAGAAATATTTCTACCGGGGCGCTCTGGACTGGGATGAGAAGTCATCGGCCGGCAGATACGTGCGAGACACTTGCAAGTCACTGCGGGTAAGCCACACTTGGCTACATGTTTGTGTTCTGAGTGGAACTCGTAGGCCAGCCTGCCTGGGCTGTGTTATGTTCACATCTAGTAACAAGGCAGTTGCCACAATCCCTGTGTTCTCTCATAATACACCTTAACAAGCTCCAGCGTGCCCTCGTGTCACCTGAGTGACCACCGCCTGTACACAGGAGCCCAGGCTGTCTGTAGAGATTTCATGCATAGCATGATGCAGTAGTTGCAGGTAGCTCTGCCCTGTCACCTGTCACTGACTAGGTCCAGTCTTTGTATCTTTGCTTCTAATCCACTGTGCACCCTTTGTCTCTCTATGTTTATATATGTTTCCCCAAAAATAAGACCTACTATAATTAAGCCCTAGCACAATTGTTCAGGATGCTTTTAATATGACCTACCCCTAAAATAAGTCCTAGTTACGATCGTCAGCTAGAATGAGAGACTTGTTGCCGAGTGGCCAGTCGGAGTAGAGACGCCACTGGTGTGCACTTGATAATGAACGGATGTGGTTTATAATTCAATACGTCACTCATGTGAAATAGTTACCAATACACTACAAGCAGGTGACATGGACAAGAAATGCTCATTTAAGGAAAGCTTTATTGCTGGACATGAGAGACTGGGACCAATGGTTCTACAGGAAATCGCAAGAAATTCAGGCTCGAATTAGGGATTTGGAGAGATGATTTAAAGACTAAGCATAACCCACTGGCACCACTGATCTTATATAAGACTGTCTTATTTTCGGGGAAACACAGTATATATATAAAATCACTTGACATAACCATTTCAGCAAGCGATGTGTGTAATTACCCGTGCTGTGTATGTGATGTATATAAAATAACCTGCATGTGTGTAGACATTATATGTGGCTTTCTCCTGTGTGTAGACATTATATGTAGCTTTCTCCTGTGTGAAGAAATTATATGTGGCTTTCTCCTGTGTGTAGACATTAATGTGGCTTTCTCCTGTGTGTAGACATTATATGTAGCTTTCTCCTGTGTGAAGAAATTATATGTGGCTTTCTCCTGTGTGTAGACATTAATGTGGCTTTCTCCTGTGTGTAGACATTATATGTGGCTTTCTCCTATATGTAGACATTATATGTCGCTTTCTCCTATGTGTAGACATTATATGTGGTTTTCTTCTGTGTGTAGACATTTTTCTTCACTCACTTGCTTTGAACTCAAGCGTAGTCCATACACACTACTTCCAGCAGTGTTGGACTGAATTTTACGTGTGGGCTAGCTTCCCCTATTAACAGTGTCCCTCGCCATCAGGCGAACCCACTCCAACTTCAGAGGTACTTGTAATTTATGTCACAAGTCAAGGATGACAGGTCAACATTTTAGCCCAACTGTCCGGTGTAGGGGTTGAAACCCTTACCTCGGTGTCAGCACACCAGATGTTAAGAACTCGCGTTCTTATCCACTAGGCCATTCTGACCTACTGTAGGCAATGTGTAGTTCTCCTGTGTGTAAACATTATGTGTAGCTTTCTTCTGTATGTAAATATGTGTAGCTTTCTCCTGTCTGTAGACAAGTGTAGCTTTCTTCTATGTATAGACGTGTAAACATGTGTTACTTTCTCCTGTGTGTAAACATGTGTAACTTTCTCCCGTGTGTGTACATGTGTAGCTTTCTCCTGTGTGTGGACATGTGTAACTTTCTCCTGTGTGTGGACATGTGTAAATTTCTCCTGTGTGTGGACATGTGTAGCTTTCTCCTGTGTGGACATGTGTAACTTTCTCCCATGTGTGTACGTGTAGCTTTCTCCTGTGTGTGTACGTGTAGCTTTCTCCTGTGTGGACATGTATAACTGTCTCCTGTGTGTGGATATGTGTAACTTTCTCCTGTGTGTGGACATGAGTAACTTTTTCCTGTGTGTAGACATGTATAACTTTCTCCTGTGTGTGGATATGTGTAACTTTCTCCTGTGTGTGGCATGAGTAACTTTTTCCTGTGTGTAGACATGTATAACTTTCTCCTGTGTGTGGATATGTGTAACTTTCTTCCTTGTGTGGACATGACTAACTTTCAACAGTTAGTAGACTGCATGCCTAACTTACTCCAGTTTGTGGACTGCATGTCTTTCTCCAGTTTGTAGACTGCATGTCTTTCTCCAGTTTGTAGAGACAATATGCCTAATTTTCAACAGTTTGTAGACTATGCCTAATTTTCAAGAGTTTGTAGACTATGCCTAATTTTCAACAGTTTATAGACTTTATGCCTAATTTTCAACAGCTTGTACTGTAACACAATAAATGTAACATCCCATAATGTGCAGCTATATTGTAATGTATATTGTAATGTTAGATTTGATTGGTTGTCTGCTACTGCTGCATTGTTCTGGTAATGGTTGAGAAATACCACATAACTATATGGCTGCAGCATTGTTCTGGTAATGGTTGAGAAATACCACATAACTATATGGCTGCAGCATTGTTCTGGTAATGGTTGAGAAATACCACATAACTATATGGCTGCAGCATTGTTCTGGTAATGGTTGAGAAATACCACATAACTATATGGCTGCAGCATTGTTCTGGTAATGGTTGAGAAATACCACACAGTTAGATGGCTGCAGCATTGTTCTAGTAATGGTTGAGAAATACCACATAACTATATGGCTGCAGCATTGTTCTGGTAATGGTTGAGAAATACCACATAACTATATGGCTGCAGCATTGTTCTGGTAATGGTTGAGAAATACCACACAGTTAGATGACTGCAGCATTGTTCTGGTAATGGTTGAGAAATACCACACAGTTAGATGACTGCAGCATTGTTCTGGTAATGGTTGAGAAATACCACACAGTTAGATGACTGCAGCATTGTTCTGGTAATGGTTGAGAAATACCACACAGCTAGATGACTGCAGCATTGTTCTGGTATTGGTTGAGAAATACCACACAACTATATGGCTGCAGCATTGTTCTGGTAATGGTTGAGAAATACCACACAACTATATGGCTGCAGCATTGTTCTGGTAATGGTTGAGAAATACCACATAACTATATGGCTGCAGCATTGTTCTGGTATTGGTTGAGAAATACCACATAACTATATGGCTGCAGCATTGTTCTGGTAATGGTTGAGAAATACCACATAACTATATGGCTGCAGCATTGTTCTGGTAATGGTTGAGAAATACCACATAACTATATGGCTGCAGCATTGTTCTGGTAATGGTTGAGAAATACCACACAGTTAGATGGCTGCTGCATTGTTCTAGTAATGGTTGAGAAATACCACATAACTATATGGCTGCAGCATTGTTCTGGTAATGGTTGAGAAATACCACACAGTTAGATGACTGCAGCATTGTTCTGGTAATGGTTGAGAAATACCACACAGTTAGATGACTGCAGCATTGTTCTGGTAATGGTTGAGAAATACCACACAGTTAGATGACTGCAGCATTGTTCTGGTAATGGTTGAGAAATACCACACAGCTAGATGACTGCAGCATTGTTCTGGTATTGGTTGAGAAATACCACACAACTATATGGCTGCAGCATTGTTCTGGTAATGGTTGAGAAATACCACACAACTATATGGCTGCAGCATTGTTCTGGTAATGGTTGAGAAATACCACATAACTATATGGCTGCAGCATTGTTCTGGTAATGGTTGAGAAATACCACATAACTATATGGCTGCAGCATTGTTCTGGTAATGGTTGAGAAATACCACATAACTATATGGCTGCAGCATTGTTCTGGTAATGGTTGAGAAATACCACATAACTATATGGCTGCAGCATTGTTCTGGTAATGGTTGAGAAATACCACACAGTTAGATGACTGCAGCATTGTTCTGGTAATGGTTGAGAAATACCACATAACTATATGGCTGCAGCATTGTTCTGGTAATGGTTGAGAAATACCACACAGTTAGATGGCTGCAGCATTGTTCTAGTAATGGTTGAGAAATACCACATACTATATGGCTGCAGCATTGTTCTGGTAATGGTTGAGAAATACCACATAACTATATGGCTGCAGCATTGTTCTGGTAATGGTTGAGAAATACCACATAACTATATGGCTGCAGCATTGTTCTGGTAATGGTTGAGAAATACCACATAACTATATGGCTGCAGCATTGTTCTGGTAATGGTTGAGAATACCACATAACTATATGGCTGCAGCATTGTTCTGGTAATGGTTGAGAAATACCGCACAGCTAGATGACTGCAGCATTGTTCTGGTAATGGTTGAGAAATACCACATAACTATATGGCTGCAGCATTGTTCTGGTAATGGTTGAGAAATACCACACAGTTAGATGACTGCAGCATTGTTCTGGTAATGGTTGAGAAATACCACATAACTATATGGCTGCAGCATTGTTCTGGTATTGGTTGAGAAATACCACATAACTATATGGCTGCAGCATTGTTCTGGTAATGGTTGAGAAATACCACACAGTTAGATGGCTGCAGCATTGTTCTAGTAATGGTTGAGAAATACCGCACAGCTAGATGACTGCAGCATTGTTCTGGTATTGGTTGAGAAATACCACACAATTAGATGACATACCAAACAGCTAGATTAAATCAGCATTAATTGTGCGTTGTATTTGCCATTGTTGTTATGTTTCAACGGTCTGTTGTTATTCTCCCTGCAGCGTTATATCAAGGATACAGACAATGAGGATCACATACAACTGTTTGAGTTGATTGCCAAGCTATTGACCTACGAACCTTCACAGAGGTACACCCTCCAACAGGCCATGCGCCACGACTTCTTTTTGCCATACCAGCATGACCAGTATCGTCATGACGACGACCCTCAGTCAGACTCGGCCTCTGAGCGTTGCCGCTCGCACAGTTTGAGCCGATGACGGTGCGACGCCCAGCACAACTCCAACAACCTGACCTTCTCTAGCAGACCGGCACACTCCCCCTACCAGCCTGATGGCTGCCACACTTACTACGGACACGAAGGCAACTCTGGTTGTCAGCTGAATTCCAGCAATAGCCACAGGAGCGGTGCCTACACCTCCGCTCGTGACCACAGTTACTATGAAGGGAGTAGTAGTTGCCAGAACTATTACAGTAACCACATAGCCAGGTTCATGGCCAGCAGCAGTCGGGCGAGCACAGACCCGCCTACAGGGACGGCCAGGCGCAGTCACAGCGGGGCGGCTACAGCCGACCTGGCCTGCGGGCTCTAGAGGAGGTCTACGCGTACCCTCAGCCTGGAGGCAGTTACTGGATGTAGCTGGTCTTCTTGGGGGAGGGGTAGCCATATCATCTTATTGTCACATCATGTGACTCCAGGAGTTGTACTGGGCTTTACTAGCTCATCTCTTTGTGTGTCTGTGAGGGAGAGAGAGAGACTGTATGTCTGTGTGAGAGAGAGAGATTGTTTGTATGTCTGTGAGAGAGAGACTGTTTGTGTGTCTGTGAGAGAGGGAGAGAGAGACTGTGTGTCTGTGAGAGAGAGAGACTGAGAGAGAGAGAGAGACTGTTTGTATGATCTAGCCCACCTCAGTGTGTGTGTATTATTGGAGCCATTCTGTGTAGCTTGCCTGTGGGTGTGTGCTGGCATGTGAGCTGTTGCTTGTTTGTCCAGGTGTGTGTGGTGCGACTCTAGGTTCATACGTGTGTGTGTGTGTGTATGTTCACGGTGGACATCATTTTGTTTGTATATATGTGTATCCCTGTGCTCACTAGAGCGTTGCCTGTATATATATTTGAAATGTGTAGAGAATGTTTCTTGTGTGTATGAGACAGAGAATACACGCCCTAGGTGCGTGTAGGCATGGTGTATTGTGGGTGTCGAGGATAAATGGCCTGCATATTGGCCTGTAAATACTGGTACATTCTCAGTGTGTGTGTGACAGCAGCATCAGGGTGTCCACACTAGCTGGCCTCCAGCATGTGACCGCTGCATCATCCCAGCAGCTCTAGCCAGGCACCAGCAGGGGGGGGAGGGGGTGTCCCCGTTCTATGTGGGTGTCGTTTGACACCTGGACCCGGTATAACAGGTGGCACAGTTTGCTGGCAGGCCACACCAGTAGTTGCTCCTCATGGTCATGGTCTGGTAGAGGTGTTATCTAGTAGTGTACACTTGACAGCTGAACAGACTAGATCACAGACCAGCTGTGTGCTGGCTGCCACTGGTAATCCACCGGTGGATGTCTGCTGGCTGCCACTGGTACTCCACATGTGGAAGCATGACCAGTGCTGGTAATGCCATTGAGCTATGGCTGGGACTGGCTGCAGTAAGAAGCCAGGTGGGGAGGGGGGTAATGTGTATGTTTGTGTGTGCGCTGGTGTATAGACTGGCTACCTACAAACGTTTGCCTGTTGCTCTCTTCGATGTGAACCATTATGGTTTGTGATTGTATTTCATCTGTCAGTCCTTTTATTGGTTAGCAGGTGTGTACATAATAAAGTCATCATTTCTGACCATGTTGTTTATATAATTAATTGCGTTGATTGTAGCCAATGAATGTGCAGTTGTGTGGACACACATCATCATCTCGGACATCAGATTGTAGTTGTGTGGACATATGACGCTGGGTGTCACCCCATGGTGTCAGCAAACATCCCGGTGAGGTATAGGAAATCGACTGTTCAGCTTAGTGCTTGTTGCAGCCATTTGGCATGTCACCAGCACTCACTTTACTCCTCTCGTACCTTACCGTGTCTCTTCAACCCTCTTGTACCTTGTCATGTCTCTTCACCACCTCTTGTACCTTGTCATGTCTCTTCACCCCTCGTATACCTTGTCATGTCTCTTCACCCCTCTTGTACCTTGTCATGTCTCTTCACCCCTCGTATACCTTGTCATGTCTCTTCACCCCTCGTATACCTTGCCATGTCTCTTCACCCCTCGTATACCTTGTCATGTCTCTTCACCCCTCGTATACCTTGTCATGTCTCTTCACCCCTCTTGTACCTTGTCATGTCTCTTCACCCCTCGTATACCTTGTCATGTCTCTTCACCCCTCTTGTACCTTGCCATGTCTCTTCACCCCTCTTGTACCTTGTCATGTCTCTTCACCCCTCTTGTACCTTGTCATGTCTCTTCACCCCTCGTATACCTTGCCATGTCTCTTCACCCCTCTTGTACCTTGTCATGTCTCTTCACCCCTCTTGTACCTTGTCATGTCTCTTCACCCCTCTTGTACCTTGTCATGTCTCTTCACCCCTCTTGTACCTTGTCATGTCTCTTCACCCCTCTTGTACCTTGTCATGTCTCTTCACCCCTCTTGTACCTTGTCATGTCTCTTCACCCCTCGTGTACCTTGTCATGTCTCTTCACCCCTCTTGTACCTTGTCATGTCTCTTCACCCCTCGTGTACCTTGTCATGTCTCTTCACCCCTCTTGTACCTTGTCATGTCTCTTCACCCCTCTTGTACCTTGTCATGTCTCTTCACCCCTCTTGTACCTTGTCATGTCTCTATCACCCTCTTGTACCTTGTCATGTCTCTTCACCCCTCGTGTACCTTGTCATGTCTCTTCACCCCTCTTGTACCTTGTCATGTCTCTTCACCCCTCTTGTACCTTGTCATGTCTCTTCACCCCTCTTGTACCTTGTCATGTCTCTTCACCCCTCTTGTACCTTGTCATGTCTCTTCACCCCTCTTGTACCTTGTCATGTCTCTTCACCCCTCTTGTACCTTGTCATGTCTCTTCACCCCTCGTGTACCTTGTCATGTCTCTTCACCCCTCTTGTACCTTGTCATGTCTCTTCACCCCTCTTGTACCTTGTCATGTCTCTTCACCCCTCTTGTACCTTGTCATGTCTCTTCACCCCTCTTGTACCTTGTCATGTCTCTTCACCCCTCTTGTACCTTGTCATGTCTCTTCACCCCTCTTGTACCTTGTCATGTCTCTTCACCCCTCTTGTACCTTGTCATGTCTCTTCACCCCTCTTGTACCTTGTCATGTCTCTTCACCCCTCTTGTACCTTGTCATGTCTCTTCACCCCTCGTGTACCTTGTCATGTCTCTTCACCCCTCTTGTACCTTGTCATGTCTCTTCACCCCTCTTGTACCTTGTCATGTCTCTTCACCCTCTTGTACCTTGTCATGTCTCTTCACCCCTCGTGTACCTTGTCATGTCTCTTCACCCCTCGTGTACCTTGTCATGTCTCTTCACCCCTCTTGTACCTTGTCATGTCTCTTCACCCCTCGTGTACCTTGTCATGTCTCTTCACCCCTCGTGTACCTTGTCATGTCTCTTCACCCCTCGTATACCTTGCCATGTCTCTTCACCCCTCTTGTACCTTGTCATGTCTCTTCACCCCTCTTGTACCTTGTCATGTCTCTTCACCCCTCTTGTACCTTGTCATGTCTCTTCACCCCTCTTGTACCTTGTCATGTCTCTTCACCCCTCTTGTACCTTGTCATGTCTCTTCACCCCTCTTGTACCTTGCCATGTCTCTTCACCCTCTTGTACCTTGCCATGTCCTCTTCACCCCTCGTATACCTTGTCATGTCTCTTCAACCCCTCGTATACCTTGTCATGTCTCTTCACCCCTCTTGTACCTTGTCATGTCTCTTCACCCCTCGTATACCTTGTCATGTCTCTTTCACCCCTCGTATACCTTGCCATGTCTCTTCACCCCTCGTATACCTTGTCATGTCTCTTCACCCCTCGTATACCTTGTCATGTCTCTTCACCCCTCTTGTACCTTGTCATGTCTCTTCACCCCTCGTATACCTTGTCATGTCTCTTCACCCCTCTTGTACCTTGCCATGTCTCTTCACCCCTCTTGTACCTTGTCATGTCTCTTCACCACCTCTTGTACCTTGTCATGTCTCTTCACCCCTCGTATACCTTGCCATGTCTCTTCACCCTCTCTTGTACCTTGTCATGTCTCTTCACCCCTCGTGATACCTTGTCATGTCTCTTCACCCCTCGTAGTACCTTGTCATGTCTCTTCACCCCTCTTGTACCTTGTCATGTCTCTTCACCTCCTCTTGTACCTTGTCATGTCTCTTCACCCCTCGTAGTACCTTGTCATGTCTCTTCACCCCTCTTGTACCTTGTCATGTCTCTTCACCCCTCGTAGTACCTTGTCATGTCTCTTCACCCCTCTTGTACCTTGTCATGTCTCTTCACCCCTCGTGATACCTTGTCATGTCTCTTCACCTCTCGTGATACCTTGTCATGTCTCTTCACCCCTCGTAGTACCTTGTCATGTCTCTTCACCCCTCGTATACCTTGTCATGTCTCTTCACCCCTCTTGATACCTTGTCATGTCTCTTCACCCCTCGTAGTACCTTGTCATGTCTCTTCACCCCTCTGTACCTTGTCATGTCTCTTCACCCCTCGTATACCTTGTCATGTCTCTTCACCTCTCTTGTACCTTGTCATGTCTCTTCACCCCTCTTGTACCTTGTCATGTCTCTTCACCTCTCTTGTACCTTGTCATGTCTCTTCACCCCTCTTGTACCTTGTCATGTCTCTTCACCTCTCTTGTACCTTGTCATGTCTCTTCACCCCTCGTAGTACCTTGTCCATGTCTCTTCACCTCCTCTTGGTACCTTGTCATGTCTCTTCACCCCTCTTGTACCTTGTCATGTCTCTTCACCCTCTTGTACCTTGTCATGTCTCTTCACCCCTCTTGTACCTTGTCATGTCTCTTCACCCCTCTTGTACCTTGTCATGTCTCTTCACCCTCTTGTACCTTGTCATGTCTCTTCACCCCTCTTGTACCTTGTCATGTCTCTTCACCTCCTCTTGTACCTTGTCATGTCTCTTCACCCCTCTTGTACCTTGTCATGTCTCTTCACCCTCTCTTAGTACCTTGTCATGTCTCTTCACCCCTCTTGTACCTTGTCATGTCTCTTCACCCCTCTTGTACCTTGTCATGTCTCTTCACCCCTCTTGTACCTTGTCATGTCTCTTCACCTCTCTTGTACCTTGTCATGTCTCTTCACCTCTCTTGTACCTTGTCATGTCTCTTCACCCCTCTTGTACCTTGTCATGTCTCTTCACCTCTCTTGTACCTTGTCATGTCTCTTCACCTCTCTTGTACCTTGTCATGTCTCTTCACCTCTCTTGTACCTTGTCATGTCTCTTCACCCCTCTTGTACCTTGTCATGTCTCTTCACCCCTCTTGTACCTTGTCATGTCTCTTCACCCCTCTAGTACCTTGTCATGTCTCTTCACCCCTCTTGTACCTTGTCATGTCTCTTCACCCCTCTTGTACCTTGTCATGTCTCTTCACCCCTCTTGTACCTTGTCATGTCTCTTCACCCCTCTTGTACCTTGTCATGTCTCTTCACCCCTCTTGTACCTTGTCATGTCTCTTCACCCCTCTTGTACCTTGTCATGTCTCTTCACCCCTCTTGATACCTTGTCATGTCTCTTCACCCCTCTTGTAACCTTGTCATGTCTCTTCACCCTCTCTTGTACCTTGTCATGTCTCTTCACCCCTCTTGTAACCTTGTCATGTCTCTTCACACCCTCTTGTACCTTGTCATGTCTCTTCACACCTCTTGTACCTTGTCATGTCTCTTCACCCCTCGTGTACCTTGTCATGTCTCTTCACCTCCTCTTGTACCTTGTCATGTCTCTTCACCCCTCTTGATACCTTGTCATGTCTCTTCACCCCTCTTGTACCTTGTCATGTCTCTTCACCCCTCGTGTACCTTGTCATGTCTCTTCACCCCTCTTGTACCTTGTCATGTCTCTTCACCCCTCTTGTACCTTGTCATGTCTCTTCACCCCTCTTGTACCTTGTCATGTCTCTTCACCCCTCTTAGTACCTTGTCATGTCTCTTCACCCCCTCTTGTACCTTGTCATGTCTCTTCACCCCTCTTGTACCTTGTCATGTCTCTTCACACCCTCTTGCGGGACTGGCCCACAGCTGTGCTGGCAGGGGACATGCCCTTGTGCTGAGTGCTGCCACTGCTCGGCAGCACCACATACAGACTCTCTTCCAGGATACAGGGTAATCGACTAGCAGTGTCCCGGCTGGTTCACTTGTTCACACATGAGGAAACAGACTCAACCAGAACACACATCTCTGAACGCAGACATGGTATTACAGGTGCTGAAATACTTGATGGTGATAAAAAAAAAACCACCAGAGCAGTATCAGTTTGTATCCTGGATTTAACCACACCATGGTCGGAATAGCTATCTGCATGCTTGTGGCATGTCAACAGTACCGGCTGTCGCAGTTGTGTGGCACGTCAACGGTACCGGTTGTGTGGCACGTCAATGGTACCGGCTGTCGGTAACATGACGCTGTCAATATTTGTCAGTATTACGCTGTGTGAGCACACAATACTGTCATATGTCATGTTGCTTTAGCTGTTAACCTGCATTTGGTCGCTGGCAATGGAATGCAGTTACCAGAAATGATTCGTATAATTGCAACAGAATGGTGGAACAAAGAACTCAGTCTGATTACCAGAATTCACCATTTTCACTTAAACAAATTGTATGTTCAAATACAACACTTAAGTGTATGTAACAAGCTGAAACAAGTATTTGTTTGATAAACTAATAGCAGCGTATAGACGATGAACGAACGAACAGACTTTATTTCAAAGGGTAACAAATTGGGCACGCAGGCCCGTGTTACATTCGGCCCTTCCAATCACTCATCTCTCTTTCATCAACAGGGCATAAGAAAAAACATTGTCACATGAATTTCGTAAACATAAACAATGCATATTACTATGTTATGAGACACATCCACCACCCACACACATCCCCCATTCACATCCAACTCCCCCACCCAACCACACACATAATCCACACACACATGCATACCCCCACCCATCCACCACATTCCTACACCTACACATCTCCACACACACACCTCACATCCCATCCACCCACACCCCAAGCATACATTCTCCAACCCACACATCCCCCACCCACTCAGATATCCTCTACGCATCCCATTACCCACCAACCATCACTCACCAACATATCCACCCACAAACCTCCAACCACCCAGCCAATCACACATTCCTCGGAACCACCACCACCCCCCCCCCCCCCCCCCCCCCCGTCAACTCACATATTCCGCACCTACCCATACACAAATCCCGGACCCACCCACGTAATCTCCCATTTCCCCCAGCCCACTCACAGATCCCTACAAACATCCCCCACCATCTCCTACCTACACACACTCACCCACCCACACATCCTCTACCTACCCATGCCCCCAACCAAGCATCCCTTAACCACACACCCTTGCTCATATACAATCACCCACCCACACATCCTCTACCCAACCACACATCCGATGCATTCAGGAAGTTACTTGTAGACCAACCCAAGCAAAGATGAATATTCTCTGCAACTTATCTTTGCTAGTCTAGATGAGGACAATTCTGAAGTGATATTAGCAGAGCGGGGGGAAGATGTGGAGGCTGCAGAGATATGGTTTTTACAGAACAATGGAACACCAAGGGTGGATACAAAAAGTTATGAGATAATTGACAGAAGAGAGCTGGTTACTGCCTGTCAGAAATCAACATTTTTTAGGTAGGTCATTAGAATGGGAAAGCTGGAGCATGTCTCAACGGAAAGTTTTGAGAGAGAGGATGCCAGCCAGTTTGACATGGCAAGGTAAAATATCGGTATCAGAAATAATTGGTAGCACACGAGACAGAAGGTTTGTGGACGGACATGGTCACCAACGCCACAGATTGGGCAGTACACGAGACAGGGCTGTGGACAGACATGATCACCAACGCCACAGATTGGCAGTACACGAGACAGGGCTGTGGACAGACATGATCACCAACGTCACAGATTGGCAGTACACGAGACAGAAGGCTGTGGACAGACATGATCACCAACGCCACACGGCATGGACTATAAGAAGATTGGCAGTACACGAGACAGAAGGCTGTGGACAGACATGATCACCAACGCCACACGGCATGGACTATAAGAAGATTGGCAGTACACGAGACAGAAGGCTGTGGACAGACATGATCACCAACGCCACACGGCATGGACTATAAGAAGATTGGCAGTACACGAGACAGAAGGCTGTGGACAGACATGATCACCAACGCCACACGGCATGGACTATAAGAAGATTGGCAGTACACGAGACAGAAGGCTGTGGACAGACATGATCACCAACGCCACACGGCATGGACTATAAGAAGATTGGCAGTACACGAGACAGAAGGCTGTGGACAGACATGATCACCAACGCCACACGGCATGGACTATAAGAAGATTGGCAGTACACGAGACAGAAGGCTGTGGACAGACATGATCACCAACGCCACACGGCATGGACTATAAGAAGATTGGCAGTACACGAGACAGAAGGCTGTGGACAGACATGATCACCAACGCCACACGGCATGGACTATAAGAAGATTGGCAGTACACGAGACAGAAGGCTGTGGACAGACATGATCACCAACGCCACACGGCATGGACTATAAGAAGATTGGCAGTACACGAGACAGAAGGCTGTGGACAGACATGATCACCAACGCCACACGGCATGGACTATAAGAAGATTGGCAGTACACGAGACAGAAGGCTGTGGACAGACATGATCACCAACGCCACACGGCATGGACTATAAGAAGATTGGCAGTACACGAGACAGAAGGCTGTGGACAGACATGATCACCAACGCCACACGGCATGGACTATAAGAAGATTGGCAGTACACGAGACAGAAGGCTGTGGACAGACATGATCACCAACGCCACACGGCATGGACTATAAGAAGATTGGCAGTACACGAGACAGAAGGCTGTGGACAGACATGATCACCAACGCCACACGGCATGGACTATAAGAAGATTGGCAGTACACGAGACAGAAGGCTGTGGACAGACATGATCACCAACGCCACACGGCATGGACTATAAGAAGATTGGCAGTACACGAGACAGAAGGCTGTGGACAGACATGATCACCAACGCCACACGGCATGGACTATAAGAAGATTGGCAGTACACGAGACAGAAGGCTGTGGACAGACATGATCACCAACGCCACACGGCATGGACTATAAGAAGATTGGCAGTACACGAGACAGAAGGCTGTGGACAGACATGATCACCAACGCCACACGGCATGGACTATAAGAAGATTGGCAGTACACGAGACAGAAGGCTGTGGACAGACATGATCACCAACGCCACACGGCATGGACTATAAGAAGATTGGCAGTACACGAGACAGAAGGCTGTGGACAGACATGATCACCAACGCCACACGGCATGGACTATAAGAAGATTGGCAGTACACGAGACAGAAGGCTGTGGACAGACATGATCACCAACGCCACACGGCATGGACTATAAGAAGATTGGCAGTACACGAGACAGAAGGCTGTGGACAGACATGATCACCAACGCCACACGGCATGGACTATAAGAAGATTGGCAGTACACGAGACAGAAGGCTGTGGACAGACATGATCACCAACGCCACACGGCATGGACTATAAGAAGATTGGCAGTACACGAGACAGGGCTGTGGACAGACATGATCACCAACGCCACACTGCATGGACTATAAGAAGATATAAACGTTGTCTGCTGCATAAACACACACAATTCTGTACTGCCACGATAGTATAGGCAACGGTACAATTAATTACACAACAGCAGGTGTTTAAACGACAGATTTATTCATATAGACAACCAGTCATCAAACCTCCAGCAGAACACCCGCTGGTGGCTTTACCCAGAGCTGAGCGTCAGGCGGTGCATGCAGTCGGTGACGGCTTTACCCAGAGCTGAGCGTCAGGCGGTGCATGCAGTCGGTGATGGCTTTACCCGGAGCTGAGGCGTCAGACGGTGCATGCAGTCGGTGACGGCTTTACCCGGAGCTGAGCGTCAGACGGTGCATGCAGTCGGTGACGGCTTTACCCGGAGCTGAGCGTCAGACGGTGCATGCAGTCGGTGATGGCTTTACCCGGAGCTTGAGCGTCAGACGGTGCATGCAGTCGGTGACGGCTTTACCCGGAGCTGAGCGTCAGACGGTGCATGCAGTCGGTGATGGCTCGTCTGGAGCCTGGGGTGTTCTGTAGATAGGCCAGGTAGGAGCTACAGACGTGCGGCCGGCTGGCGGGGTGCACCAGGTCAGTCTGTGCAGCTGACTGCGGTAGAAGTGGGCACGGGTCTGCTGGTAGTCTGCCAGGAACTTTCTCCTGGCGCCTGGGGCTGGTCATGGCTCCTAGTTCAAGTCTGGGCATAGATAACGATATGGTCATACAGTGTACAGATGTTCACACAGAGAGGTATAGGTATACTCAAACCATGAATGCTCCTACATTCAACTCTGCACCACTCTTAAGCTACTGAAATCAACTCTAAAGACTAAACTGATAAAGTCAGCTCTAAACCTCACTTAAGCTGATAAAGTCAGCTCTAAACCTCACTTAAGCTCCTAAAGCCAGCTCTAACCCACACTTAAGCTCCTAAAGCCAACTCTAACCCACACTTAAGCTCCTAAAGCCAGCTCTAACCCCACTTAAGCTCCTAAAGTCAGCTCTAACCCACACTTAAGCTCGTAAAGTCAGCTCCAAAACCACATTTAAGCATATATATATATATATAGACAGCTCTGAACGCTTAAGCTACTATAGTTAACTCTAAACACTTCAGCAATTATAGTCAGCTCTAAACACAGAGAGCTAGGGCTGTGGACAGACATGATCAAGAACACCACAACATATGGACTGTAAGAAGATATAAAACTTGTCTGTCTGTTGCATAAACACACAAAATACAGCTGTGTACTAGACAAAACACATCACTACAATACAGTTGTGTACTAGACAAAACATCACTACAATACAGGTGTGTGCTGGACAAAACATCACTACAATACAGTTGTGTGCTGGACAAAACACATCACTACAATACAGTTGTGTACTAGACAAAACATCACTACAATACAGTTGTGTGCTGGACAAAACATCACTACAATACAGTTGTGTGCTGGACAAAACACATCACTACAATACAGTTGTGTACTAGACAAAACACATCACTACAATACAGTTGTGTACTAGACAAAACATCACTACAATACAGGTGTGTGCTGGACAAAACATCACTACAATACAGGTGTGTGCTGGACAAAACACATCACTACAATACAGTTGTGTACTAGACAAAACACATCACTACAATACAGTTGTGTACTAGACAAAACATCACTACAATACAGTTGTGTGCTGGACAAAACACATCACTACAATACAGTTGTGTACTAGACAAAACACATCACTACAATACAGTTGTGTGCTGGACAAAACATCACTACAATACAGTTGTGTGCTGGACAAAACACATCACTACAATACAGCTGGACGAATACCTCAGAGTGGATAAAATAAATGAATGTTTTGCATATCCTTCACAGGATATCGCTGTCAACATCAGCATCTGATTGTTGATTTCTTGGCAAAATTAGGCTCAGTAGTTTGCCATTGCTTTCTGAGCGACCGGCTCCATACTCTCATAAGTCACTGGCGCGTCACGAACCGCTTCCAATTCTCGTGCGCTCACGTCAACCACGAGAGTATTCGGGTTACGGAGCAAGCTGCTAACTCCTCTACCAGGGAGACCGGCTCAGAGTGGATAAATAACAATAATACAGCTGGGTAAAGGATAACAGATACCTCAGGGTGGACACATCGCCGTTGTCCAGTTGTTTTCCGGACAATATGGGAGTCCGCGGGCTAATCGTGGCAAGCTTGGGTAATCTTGCCGTGTCTCCAGGCTTGGGTAATCTTGCCGTGTCTCCAGGCTTGGGTAATCTTGCCGTGTCTCCAGGCTTGGGTAATCTTGCCGTGTCTCCAGGCTTGGGTAATCTTGCCGTGTCTCCAGGCTTGGGTAATCTTGCCGTGTCTCCAGGCTTGGGTAATCTTGCCGTGTCTCCAGGCTGTGCACTGTGGGATCCTGAAGCTGCGCCTCGTTTTGTGCTGCCTTTCCTGAAAATATGTGATACCTGATCCATTATAAATGTTTCATAGTTCCTTGACGAAAGTATTTAACTTCTTTCTGAAAGTATTTCATCATTTCTTCTAGTTTGTATGAAGACAAATAAATGTTATTGGTAACCTCGTTTAGATGTCTACCTTGCACTGAACAAATAGAAGTGTTATAGTTCTTCTTCCGCATTAGTAGTAAGAAGCCAGGTGGGGAGGGGGGTAATGTGTATGTTTGTGTGTGCGCTGGTGTATAGACTGGCTACCTACAAACGTTTGCCTGTTGCTCTCTTCGATGTGAACCATTATGGTTTGTGATTGTATTTCATCTGTCAGTCCTTTTATTGGTTAGCAGGTGTGTACATAATAAAGTCATCATTTCTGACCATGTTGTTTATATAATTAATTGCGTTGATTGTAGCCAATGAATGTGCAGTTGTGTGGACACACATCATCATCTCGGACATCAGATTGTAGTTGTGTGGACATATGACGCTGGGTGTCACCCCATGGTGTCAGCAAACATCCCGGTGAGGTATAGGAAATCGACTGTTCAGCTTAGTGCTTGTTGCAGCCATTTGGCATGTCACCAGCACTCACTTTACTCCTCTCGTACCTTACCGTGTCTCCTCAACCCTCTTGTACCTTGTCATGTCTCTTCACCCCTCTTGTACCTTGTCATGTCTCTTCACCCCTCGTATACCTTGTCATGTCTCTTCACCCCTCGTATACCTTGTCATGTCTCTTCACCCCTCTTGTACCTTGTCATGTCTCTTCACCCCTCGTATACCTTGTCATGTCTCTTCACCCCTCGTATACCTTGCCATGTCTCTTCACCCCTCGTATACCTTGTCATGTCTCTTCACCCCTCGTATACCTTGTCATGTCTCTTCACCCCTCTTGTACCTTGTCATGTCTCTTCACCCCTCGTATACCTTGTCATGTCTCTTCAACCCCTCTTGTACCTTGCCATGTCTCTTCACCCCTCTTGTACCTTGTCATGTCTCTTCACCCCTCTTGTACCTTGTCATGTCTCTTCACCCCTCGTATACCTTGCCATGTCTCTTCACCCCTCTTGTACCTTGTCATGTCTCTTCACCCCTCTTGTACCTTGTCATGTCTCTTCACCCCTCTTGTACCTTGTCATGTCTCTTCACCCCTCTTGTACCTTGTCATGTCTCTTCACCCCTCTTGTACCTTGTCATGTCTCTTCACCCCTCTTGTACCTTGTCATGTCTCTTCACCCCTCGTATACCTTGTCATGTCTCTTCACCCCTCTTGTACCTTGTCATGTCTCTTCACCCCTCTTGTACCTTGTCATGTCTCTTCACCCCTCTTGTACCTTGTCATGTCTCTTCACCCCTCTTGTACCTTGTCATGTCTCTTCACCCCTCTTGTACCTTGTCATGTCTCTTCACCCCTCTTGTACCTTGTCATGTCTCTTCACCCCTCTTGTACCTTGTCATGTCTCTTCACCCCTCTGGTACCTTGTCATGTCTCTTCACCCCTCGTATACCTTGTCATGTCTCTTCACCCCTCTTGTACCTTGTCATGTCCTCTTCACCCCTCTTGTACCTTGTCATGTCTCTTCACCCTCGTATACCATTGCCATGTCTCTTCACCCTCTGTTACCTTGTCATGTCTCTTCACCCCTCTTGTACCTTGTCATGTCTCTTCACCCCTCTTGTACCTTGTCATGTCTCTTCACCCCTCGTATACCTTGTCATGTCTCTTCACCCCTCTTGTACCTTGTCATGTCTCTTCACCCCTCTTGTACCTTGTCATGTCTCTTCACACCCTCTTGTACCTTGTCATGTCTCTTCACCCCCTCGTATACCTTGTCATGTCTCTTCACCCCTCTTGTACCTTGTCATGTCTCTTCACCCCTCTTGTACCTTGTCATGTCTCTTCACCCCTCTTGTACCTTGTCATGTCTCTTCACCCCTCTTGTACCTTGTCATGTCTCTTCACCCCTCTTGTACCTTGTCATGTCTCTTCACCCCTCTTGTACCTTGTCATGTCTCTTCACCCCTCTTGTACCTTGTCATGTCTCTTCCCCTCTCTTGTACCTTGTCATGTCTCTTCACCCTCTCGTATACCTTGTCATGTCTCTTCACCCCTCTTGTACCTTGTCATGTCTCTTCACCCCTCTTGTACCTTGTCATGTCTCTTCACCCCTCGTATACCTTGCCATGTCTCTTCACCCCTCTTGTACCTTGTCATGTCTCTTCACCCCTCTTGTACCTTGTCATGTCTCTTCACCCCTCTTGTACCTTGTCATGTCTCTTCACCCCTCGTATACCTTGTCATGTCTCTTCACCCCTCTTGTACCTTGTCATGTCTCTTCACCCCTCTTGTACCTTGTCATGTCTCTTCACCCCTCGTATACCTTGCCATGTCTCTTCACCCCTCTTGTACCTTGCCATGTCTCTTCACCCCTCGTATACCTTGTCATGTCTCTTCACCCCTCTTGTACCTTGTCATGTCTCTTCACCCCTCGTATACCTTGTCATGTCTCTTCACCCCTCTTGTACCTTGTCATGTCTCTTCACCCCTCTTGTACCTTGTCATGTCTCTTCACCCCTCTTGTACCTTGTCATGTCTCTTCACCCTCTCTTGTACCTTGTCATGTCTCTTCACCCCTCGTATACCTTGTCATGTCTCTTCACCCCTCTTGTACCTTGTCATGTCTCTTCACCCCTCTTGTACCTTGTCATGTCTCTTCACCCCTCTTGTACCTTGTCATGTCTCTTCACCCCTCTTGTACCTTGTCATGTCTCTTCACCCCTCGTATACCTTGTCCATGTCTCTTCACCCCTCTTGTACCTTGCCATGTCTCTTCACCCCTCTTGTACCTTGTCATGTCTCTTCACCCCTCTTGTACCTTGTCATGTCTCTTCACCCCTCGTATACCTTGTCATGTCTCTTCACCCCCTCTTGTACCTTGTCATGTCTCTTCACCCCTCTTGTACCTTGTCATGTCTCTTCACCCCTCGTGTACCTTGTCATGTCTCTTCACCCCTCTTGTACCTTGCCATGTCTCTTCACCCTCGTATACCTTGTCATGTCTCTTCACCCCTCTTGTACCTTGTCATGTCTCTTCACCCCTCGTATACCTTGTCATGTCTCATTCACCCCTCTTGTACCTTGTCATGTCTCTTCACCCCTCGTATACCTTGTCATGTCTCTTCACCCTCTTGTACCTTGTCATGTCTCTTCACCCCTCGTATACCTTGTCATGTCTCTTCACCCCTCTTGTACCTTGTCATGTCTCTTCACCCCTCTTGTACCTTGTCATGTCTCTTCACCCCTCTTGCGGGACTGGCCCACAGCTGTGCTGGCAGGGGACATGCCCTTGTGCTGAGTGCTGCCACTGCTCGGGCAGCACCACATACAGACTCTCTTCCAGGATACAGGGTAATCGACTAGCAGTGTCCCGGCTGGTTCACTTGTTCACACATGAGGAAACAGACTCAACCAGACACACATCTCTGAACGCAGACATGGTATTACAGGTGCTGAAATACTTGATGGTGATAAAAAAAAACCACCAGAGCAGTATCAGTTTGTATCCTGGATTTAACCACACCATGGTCGGAATAGCTATCTGCATGCTTGTGGCATGTCAACAGTACCGGCTGTCGCAGTTGTGTGGCACGTCAACGGTACCGGTTGTGTGGCACGTCAATGGTACCGGCTGTCGGTAACATGACGCTGTCAATATTTGTCAGTATTACGCTGTGTGAGCACACAATACTGTCATATGTCATGTTGCTTTAGCTGTTAACCTGCATTTGGTCGCTGGCAATGGAATGCAGTTACCAGAAATGATTCGTATAATTGCAACAGAATGGTGGAACAAAGAACTCAGTCTGATTACCAGAATTCACCATTTTCACTTAAACAAATTGTATGTTCAAATACAACACTTAAGTGTATGTAACAAGCTGAAACAAGTATTTGTTTGATAAACTAATAGCAGCGTATAGACGATGAACGAACGAAACAGACTTTATTTTCAAAGGGTAACAAATTGGGCACGCAGACCCGTATTACATTCGGCCCTTCCAATCACTCATCTCTCTTTCATCAACAGGGCATAAGAAAAAACAGTCACATGAATTTCGTAAACATAAACAATGCATATTACTATGTTTATGAGACACATCCACCACCCACACACATCCCCCATTCACTCCAACTCCCCCACCCAACCACACCACATAATCCACACACATGCATACCCCCACCCATCCACCACATTCCTACACCTACACATCTCCACACACCACCTCACATCCCATCCACCCACACCCCAAGCATACATTCTCCAACCCACACATCCCCCACCCACTCAGATATCCTCTACCCATCCCATTACCCACCAACCATCACTCACCAACATATGCACCCACAAACCTCCAACCACCCAGCCAATCGCACATTCCTCGGAACCCCCGTCAACTCACATATTCCGCACCTACTCACACACAAATCCCGGACCCACCCACATAATCTCCCATTTCCCCCAGCCCACTCACAGATCCCTACAAACATCCCCCACCATCTCCTAACCTACACCACACTCACCCACCCACACATCCTCTACCTACCCATTCCCCCAACCAAGCATCCCTTAACCACACACCCTTGCTCATATACAATCACCCACCCACACATCCTCTACCCAACCACACATCCGATGCATTCAGAAAGTTACTTGTAGACCAACCCAAGCAAAGATGAATATTCTCTGCAACTTATCTTTGCTAGTCTAGATGAGGACAATTCTGAAGTGATATTAGCAGAGCGGGGGAAGATGTGGAGGCTGCAGAGATATGGTTTTTACAGAACAATGGGAACACCAAGGGTGGATACAAAAAGGTATGAAGATAATTGACAGAAGAGAGCTGGTTACTCCTGTCAGAAATCCACATTTTTTAGGTAGGTCATTAGAATGGGAAAGCTGGAGCATGTCTCAACGGAAAGTTTTGAGTGGAGGAGATTGAGAGAGAGGATGCCAGCCAGTTTGACATGGCAAGGTAAAATATCGGTATCAGAAATAATTGGTAGCACACGAGACAGAAGGTTGTGGACGGACATGGTCACCAACGCCACAGATTGCAGTACACGAGACAGGGCTGTGGACAGGACATGAATCACCAACGTCACAGATTGGCAGTACACGATACAGAAGGCTGGGTACAGACATGATCACCAACGTCACAGATTGGCAGTACACGAGACAGAAGGCTGTGGACAGACATGATCACCAACGCCACACGGCATGGACTATAAGAAGATTGGCAGTACACGAGACAGAAGGCTGTGGACAGACATGATCACCAACGCCACACGGCATGGACTATAAGAAGATTGGCAGTACACGAGACAGAAGGCTGTGGACAGACATGATCACCAACGCCACACGGCATGGACTATAAGAAGATTGGCAGTACACGAGACAGAAGGCTGTGGACAGACATGATCACCAACGCCACACGGCATGGACTATAAGAAGATTGGCAGTACACGAGACAGAAGGCTGTGGACAGACATGATCACCAACGCCACACGGCATGGACTATAAGAAGATTGGCAGTACACGAGACAGAAGGCTGTGGACAGACATGATCACCAACGCCACACGGCATGGACTATAAGAAGATTGGCAGTACACGAGACAGAAGGCTGTGGACAGACATGATCACCAACGCCACACGGCATGGACTATAAGAAGATTGGCAGTACACGAGACAGAAGGCTGTGGACAGACATGATCACCAACGCCACACGGCATGGACTATAAGAAGATTGGCAGTACACGAGACAGAAGGCTGTGGACAGACATGATCACCAACGCCACACGGCATGGACTATAAGAAGATTGGCAGTACACGAGACAGAAGGCTGTGGACAGACATGATCACCAACGCCACACGGCATGGACTATAAGAAGATTGGCAGTACACGAGACAGAAGGCTGTGGACAGACATGATCACCAACGCCACACGGCATGGACTATAAGAAGATTGGCAGTACACGAGACAGAAGGCTGTGGACAGACATGATCACCAACGCCACACGGCATGGACTATAAGAAGATTGGCAGTACACGAGACAGAAGGCTGTGGACAGACATGATCACCAACGCCACACGGCATGGACTATAAGAAGATTGGCAGTACACGAGACAGAAGGCTGTGGACAGACATGATCACCAACGCCACACGGCATGGACTATAAGAAGATTGGCAGTACACGAGACAGAAGGCTGTGGACAGACATGATCACCAACGCCACACGGCATGGACTATAAGAAGATTGGCAGTACACGAGACAGAAGGCTGTGGACAGACATGATCACCAACGCCACACGGCATGGACTATAAGAAGATTGGCAGTACACGAGACAGAAGGCTGTGGACAGACATGATCACCAACGCCACACGGCATGGACTATAAGAAGATATAAACGTTGTCTGCTGCATAAAGACACACAATTCTGTACTGCCACGATAGTATAGGCAACGGTACAATTAATTACACAACAGCAGGTGTTTAAACGACAGATTTATTCATATAGACAACCAGTCATCAAACCTCCAGCAGAACACCCGCTGGTGGCTTTACCCAGAGCTGAGCGTCAGGCGGTGCATGCAGTCGGTGACGGCTTTACCCAGAGCTGAGCGTCAGACGGTGCATGCAGTCGGTGATGGCTTTACCCGGAGCTGAGCGTCAGACGGTGCATGCAGTCGGTGACGGCTTTACCCGGAGCTGAGCGTCAGACGGTGCATGCAGTCGGTGACGGCTTTACCCGGAGCTGAGCGTCAGACGGTGCATGCAGTCGGTGATGGCTTTACCCGGAGCTGAGCGTCAGACGGTGCATGCAGTCGGTGACGGCTTTACCCGGAGCTGAGCGTCAGACGGTGCATGCAGTCGGTGATGGCTCGTCTGGAGCCTGGGGTGTTCTGTAGATAGGCCAGGTAGGAGCTACAGACGTGCGGCCGGCTGGCGGGGTGCACCAGGTCCAGTCTGTGCAGCTGACTGCGGTAGAAGTGGGCACGGGTCTGCTGGTAGTCTGCCAGGAACTTTCTCCTGGCGCCTGGGCTGGTCATGGCTCCTAGTTCAAGTCTGGGCATAGATAACGATATGGTCATACAGTGTACAGATGTTCACACAGAGAGGTATAGGGTATACTCAAACCATGAATGCTCCTACATTCAACTCTGCACCACTCTTAAGCTACTGAAATCAACTCTAAAGACTAAACTGATAAAGTCAGCTCTAAACCTCACTTAAGCTGATAAAGTCAGCTCTAAACCTCACTTAAGCTCCTAAAGCCAGCTCTAACCCACACTTAAGCTCCTAAAGCCAACTCTAACCCACACTTAAGCTCCTAAAGCCAGCTCTAACCCCCACTTAAGCTCCTAAAGTCAGCTCTAACCCACACTTAAGCTCGTAAAGTCAGCTCCAAACCACATTTAAGCATATATATATATATATAGACAGCTCTGAACGCTTAAGCTACTATAGTTAACTCTAAACACTTCAGCAATTATAGTCAGCTCTAAACACAGAGAGCTAGGGCTGTGGACAGACATGATCAAGAACACCACAACATATGGACTGTAAGAAGATATAAAACTTGTCTGTCTATTGCATAAACACACAAAATACAGCTGTGTACTAGACAAAACACATCACTACAATACAGTTGTGTACTAGACAAAACATCACTACAATACAGGTGTGTGCTGGACAAAACATCACTACAATACAGTTGTGTGCTGGACAAAACACATCACTACAATACAGTTGTGTAGTAGACAAAACACATCACTACAATACAGTTGTGTACTAGACAAAACATCACTACAATACAGTTGTGTGCTGGACAAAACATCACTACAATACAGTTGTGTGCTGGACAAAACACATCACTACAATACAGTTGTGTACTAGACAAAACACATCACTACAATACAGTTGTGTACTAGACAAAACATCACTACAATACAGGTGTGTGCTGGACAAAACATCACTACAATACAGTTGTGTGCTGGACAAAACACATCACTACAATACAGTTGTGTACTAGACAAAAACACATCACTACAATACAGTTGTGTACTAGACAAAACATCACTACAATACAGGTGTGTGCTGGACAAAAACATCACTACAATACAGTTGTGTGCTGGACAAAACACATCACTACAATACAGTTGTGTACTAGACAAAACACATCACTACAATACAGTTGTGTACTAGACAAAACATCACTACAATACAGGTGTGTGCTGGACAAAACATCACTACAATACAGTTGTGTGCTGGACAAAACACATCACTACAATACAGTTGTGTACTAGACAAAACACATCACTACAATACAGTTGTGTACTAGACAAAAACATCACTACAATACAGGTGTGTGCTGGACAAAACATCACTACAATACAGGTGTGTGCTGGACAAAACACATCACTACAATACAGTTGTGTACTAGACAAAACACATCACTACAATACAGTTGTGTACTAGACAAAACATCACTACAATACAGTTGTGTGCTGGACAAAACACATCACTACAATACAGTTGTGTACTAGACAAAACACATCACTACAATACAGTTGTGTACTAGACAAAACATCACTACAATACAGTTGTGTGCTGGACAAAACATCACTACAATACAGTTGTGTGCTGGACAAAACACATCACTACAATACAGCTGGACGAATACCTCAGAGTGGATAAAATAAATGAATGTTTTGCATATCCTTCACAGGATATCGCTGTCAACATCAGCATCTGATTGTTGATTTCTTGGCAAAATTAGGCTCAGTAGTTTGCCATTGCTTTCTGAGCGACCGGCTCCATACTCTCATAAGTCACTGGCGCGTCACGAACCGCTTCCAATTCTCGTGCGCTCACGTCAACCACGAGAGTATTCGGGTTACGGAGCAAGCTGCTAAATCCTCTACCAGGGAGACCGGCTCAGAGTGGATAAATAACAATAATACAGCTGGGTAAAGGATAACAGATACCTCAGGGTGGACACATCGCCGTTTGTCCAGTTGTTTTCCGGACAATATGGGAGTCCGCGGGCTAATCGTGGCAAGCTTGGGTAATCTTGCCGTGTCTCCCAGTCTTGGGTAATCTTGCCGTGTCTCCAGGCTTGGTAATCTTGCCGTGTCTCCAGGCTTGGGTAATCTTGCCGTGTCTCCAGGCTTGGGTAATCTTGCCGTGTCTCCAGGCTTGGTAATCTTGCGTGTCTCAGGCTTGGGTAATCTTGCCGTGTCTCCAGGCTGTGCACTGTGGGATCCTGAAGCTGCGCCTCGTTTTGTGCTGCCTTTCCTGAAAATATGTGATACCTGATCCATTATAAATGTTTCATAGTTCCTTGACGAAAGTATTTAACTTCTTTCTGAAAGTATTTCATCATTTCTTCTAGTTTGTATGAAGACAAATAAATGTTATTGGTAACCTCGTTTAGATGTCTACCATGCACTGAACAAATAGAAGTGTTATAGTTCTTCTTCCGCATTCCGTGCCATTGAGTTTCTTTGCTGCAGATACAATCCGTCTCCATTCGTCTCTCTGGTGGGCCTTCTCTTGCCAGTCGCTGATTCCAAGTGCTTGTAGGTCTGTATATATATTATCTCTCCACCGTCTTCTTGGTCCACCTCGGGGTCTACGGTCATTTATTTCCTGAGTGTAAGCGAGTTTTGTTTCCCTAGTATCTTCCATTCTTTCTATATGCCCCAGCCATTGTAGTCTATTAGCCTTCATGATACCAGTGAATAGCGGGGACTTAAACAGATCATAAATGTCTTTGTTGCTTCTTCTTTTCCACTCTCCACTTTGTGTATCCCTAATGGGTCCAAAGATGCTTCTTAAAATTTTGTTCTCAACGGTTTGTAGCAAGGCTTCGTCTCCTTTCGTTGTACTCCAGGTTTCAGAGCCATACAGCACAACTGGTCTGATCAGTGTTTTAGTGTGGAAAAAAAAAAATCATGTAACGGGAAATGTGTATGACAGGAAAGTACAAATGTAAGTACCCAAGACCCCTATTAGGCGCTGGGTACAACTCAACTCAACTCAATCTAACCCACCCCGAGTTCCGAGGTACTTGTAATTTACGTCCTCAAGTCAAGGATGAGAAGTCAACATTTCAGCCTAATTGACTAGTGTAGGAATTTAACCCGCTACCTCGACATCCATCCATCATGTGCCATGCCGGTAAGCGTGGGCGGTCATCCTCTGCCATCTCACTCGATCACCAGAGTCGTGGATCAGCTCCATGTTTCTGTCTCGACCATGCCACAAGGCCAAGCCATCCAGGTACTTACTTCTGGGTCTCCCCCTTGGTCTGTAAAAGTGAGCTCTCATATTTATTCAACCAGGTTGATTTAGTGACATGACTGACCTCTGTGTGTGTTTGTTCTTGCGATGACTGATCTGTGTGTGTTTGTTCTTGCCATGACTAACCTTTGTGTGTGTTTGTTCTTGCCATGACTAACCTTTGTGTGTGCTTGTTCTTGCCATTACTGACCTCTGTGTGTGTTTGTTCTTGCCATGACTGACCTCTGTGTGTGTTTGTTCTTGCCATGGCTGACCTCTGTGTGTGTGTGTGTTCTTGCCATGACTAACCTTTCTGTGTGTGTTTGTTCTTGCCATGACTAACCTTTGTGTGTGTTTGTTCTTGCCATGACTAACCTTTGTGTGTGCTTGTTCTTGCCATGACTGACCTCTGTGTGTGTTTGTTCTTGCCATGGCTGACCTCTCTGTGTGTGTGTGTGTTCTTGCCATGACTAACCTTTGTGTGTGTTTGTTCTTGCCATGACTGACCACTGTGTGTGTGTGTGTTCTTGCCATGACTGACCTTTGTGTGTGTTTGTTCTTGCCATGACTGACCACTGTGTGTGTGTGTGTTCTTGCCATGACTGACCACTGTGTGTGTGTGTGTTCTTGCCATGGCTGACCTCTGTGTGTGTTTGACCTTGCCATGACTGACCTCTGTGTGTGTTTGACCTTGCCATGACTGACCTCTGTGTATGTTTGTTCTTGCCATGACTGACCTCTGTGTGTGTTTGTTCTTGCCATGACTGACCTCTGTGTGTGTTTGTTCTTGCCATGACTGACAAGGTCAGGGTCGATGTCCGACTGCAGGTCATTGTCCATCTGAAGGTCAACCCAAGGTTCTATTAACCCATAGACTGTACGCCTGCTTCTGTGACCTCTGACCTGCGGAGGCTGCGAACATCAAATAATTGTATGAATGGAGCATTTAATAGAAGAACACAGACAAGACAAAGTGTTACTGTGTCAAACTTGTTAACTGATTCAGTGCCACATAAAAATTAGATGTGGACCAGACATAGCACACTCTCAAATGAACAAGTATTAAAATGTACATTTCCGTTAACCGAGAATTGAAATTGAAGATACCATGAAACAAAGCAAGTAACACGATGTTAACACGCAGTACATGAAACCGTGTTACTGTGTGCAAATTAATGTTAACATCAATACAAGAAACCATGTTTCTGTGTGCACAATTAATGCTAGGACCCAGTAAGAAACCAGGCAGGGCGGACTGGCTGACAGGTTACAGCGTCGGCCTGTGGTTAGTGTGGACCCGGCTACTTTCACGGCGTGGATTGTATTGTTATAACATGGACGGGGAGGGCGAGAGTTGTGTTGCTGAACTTTACATTTGTGATGATGATGATGATGATGATCTTGGCGGTGGTAATGATGACAATGAAGAAGGAGATGACGATAATTATAATTATGCTGATAATGGTGATGATAATGATAATGAAGAAGACGATGATAGCAATTATGTTGGTGATGGTGATGATGATTATGCTGACTTACATCACGTGTCAGGAAGTGTTGTACGGCAGAGAGGCTGTAGTAAGGCCGGAGTGAGTTGAACACATAGGGCTGATGGGGCTTTCTGAAAACAGACACAACACACACAGATCATGTAGCACTGTAGCACAGATCATGTAGCACTGCTGTAGCACAGATCATGTAGCACTGTAGCAAGTAGGACTGTAGCATGTAGGACTGTAGTACAGATAATGTAGAACTGTAGCATGTAGGACTGTAGCATGTAGGACTGTAGTACATATAATGTAGAACTGTAGCATGTAGGACTGTAGTACAGATAATGTAGAACTGTAGCATGTAGGACTGTAGTACAGATAATGTAGAACTGTAGCATGTAGGACTGTAGTACAGATAATGTTAGGACTGTAGCATGTAGGACTGTAGTACAGCTAATGTAGGACTGTAGCATGTAGGACTGTAGCATGTAGGACTGTAGTACAGATAATGTAGAACTGTAGCATGTAGGACTGTATAGGACTGTAGTACAGATAATATAGGACTGTAGCATGTAGGACTGTATAGACTGTAGTACAGATAATATAGAAACTGTAGCATGTAGGACTGTATAGGACTGTAGTACAGATAATATAGAACTGTAGCATGTAGGACTGTAGTACAGATAATGTAGAACTGTAGCATGTAGGACTGTATAGGACTGTAGTACAGATAATATAGGACTGTAGCATGTAGGACTGTATAGGACTGTAGTACAGATAATATAGAACTGTTGCATGTAGGACTGTAGTACAGATAATGTAGAACTGTAGCATGTAGGACTGTATAGGACTGTAGTACAGATAATATAGGACTGTAGTATGTAGGACTGTAGCATGTAGGACTGTAGTACAGATAATGTAGAACTGTAGCATGTAGGACTGTAGTACAGATAATATAGGACTGTAGCATGTAGGACTGTATAGGACTGTAGTACAGATAATATAGGACTGTAGCATGTAGGACTGTATAGGACTGTAGTACAGATAATATAGGACTGTAGCATGTAGGACTGTAGGCCTATAGGACTGTAGTACAGATAATATAGGACTGTAGCATGTAGGACTGTATAGGACTGTAGTACAGATAATATAGGACTGTAGCATGTAGGACTGTATAGGACTGTAGTACAGATAATGTAGAACTGTAGCATGTAGGACTGTAGTACAGATAATGTAGAACTGTAGCATGTAGGACTGTAGTACAGATAATGTAGAACTGTAGCATGTAGGACTGTAGTACAGATAATATAGGACTGTAGCATGTAGGACTGTATAGGACTGTAGTACAGATAATGTAGAACTGTAGCATGTAGGACTGTAGTATGTAGGACTGTAGTACAGATAATGTAGAACTGTAGCATGTAGGACTGTAGCATGTAGGACTGTAGTACAGATAATGTAGAACTGTAGCATGTAGGACTGTAGCATGTAGGACTGTAGTACAGATAATGTAGAACTGTAGCATGTAGGACTGTAGTACAGATAATATAGGACTGTAGCATGTAGGACTGTATAGGACTGTAGTACAGATAATGTAGAACTGTAGTATGTAGGACTGTAGTACAGATAATGTAGAACTGTAGCATGTAGGACTGTAGTACAGATAATGTAGAACTGTAGCATGTAGGACTGTAGTATGTAGAACTGTAGCATGTAGGACTGTAGCATGTAGAACTGTAGCATGTAGGACTGTAGTATGTAGGACTGTAGTACAGATAATGTAGAACTGTAGTATGTAGGACTGTAGTACAGATAATGTAGAACTGTAGCATGTAGGACTGTATAGGACTGTAGTACAGATAATGTAGAACTGTAGCATGTAGGACTGTATAGGACTGTAGTACAGATAATATAGGACTGTAGCATGTAGGACTGTATAGGACTGTAGCACAGATAATATAGGACTGTAGCATGTAGGACTGTAGCATGTAGGACTGTAGTACAGATAATGTAGGATTCCCCTCCCCCACCCCCCACCCCGATGTGTCTCCACCTTGCCGCGGTGAGGGGCGTGTGTGTCCTAATGACCCCAAGAACTAAGACGACGGAAGCATAAACTATGTGTCGGACAGGACTTGGGTTAGGGACCAGACCAAGAGAGACACAACCTGCTGCTCTGCAGGTAGACCGAAGATAGCAGTCAAAAGACAAAATCAGGCGCACGAAGGCAGAAATTCTTGTCTGGACACATACTCTAAGGCTCTCAGCTGAGGGATATGGCTGAACGCCTATAAGCCATAAACACTCGGATGTGAAGAACCAGGCCGATACTCACCTACCGAAAAGTGGAGGTGAGATGCTGAGCACGCTACATGCTTAGTTCAGATACTTGTTTGAAGGTTCTCAGCTGGGGGATACGAGGGATCTCCGGATGAGAGGGCATGGCCGTTACTTGCTCAATGTTACATGGAGGTAAGGTGCTGAGCTGGCAGCACATATAGCCTACCTCGTGAGCGGTACCTTAAAGTGGCAAAGCAGTTCACGAAGTGGTTATGATGAAAGTCTGTATCTATACTCATAGAGAGCAAAAGGTGGAAAAAACGTCTCCAAAACACGAAATGGAACGCTTGGCTAGCGAATCCATCACGTGGAAGTCCGAAGCGAAAGCTATATGAGTGGACGTCGTCCGCAGACCGTCCGTCCCTGGTTTGTGTGGAGAGCAACCAGTGGCAAAACGAAATGCCCAATACATGGAAGTGAGGAATTAAAGCAGCCAAGAGCAGGATGTGGCGACTCCTCGGGTGAGCCCAGTCTCAGAGAGCTATGTGCCGGCTCTGCATTGATGGAAGCCTCCTTGGATAGCGGGAAATGCCCATGGTCTGCCCCTGCCTTCCCTTGACTGTTGACCGTGATGTCTTTGGCCGTTCTACCTTGATCAGCTGAGTTGTGGGCGACACCACAGCAGTAAAAGTCTAAAGTCTCTCGAAACCCCGGGAAGACAAATCTGTAAAAATGCCCGCTGAAGCCGGATGTGCTGCCTACGGGTGCAAATAAATCAGGCACAACGCATAAACGTCCTAGTGAAATGTCTTTCGTTCTTTGAACAGCTCTGACTACCTAGTTTTCCGAATGCCCATCGTGTCCGGAACAGCTCTGACTAGGTAATTTTCCGAATGTACGTCGTGCCCAGAACAGCTCTGACGGGCACAACGACAAGCACATGTCCGAACCGAAAACTCGCTGAGTGGACACCGTCTGCAGACCGGTCTGGTTTGTGCGGGAACAGCACGGGGCTAACGAAATGCCCAATATATTGAAGTGAGGAATTAAAGCAGCCATGAGCAGGACGTGACGATTCCCTTGGTGAGCCCAGCACCTGAGCGCTTTGTGTCGGCTCTGCAACTATGGAAGCCACCCTGAATGGCGGAAAATGCCATGGATTGTCCCTGTTGAGGGCAGATCGTGAAGTATTCGACCGTTGCAACTTGACAAGCTGTGGATGGCACCACAAAAGTGAGAGTCCCCCCAGGAATGCTAACCTGTCAAAAACGCACGCGAAAGTCGGATGAGTTGGCCTAACGGTTTCTGCAAAGGGTGCATAACAACACACCGCAATCACATCTGAAAAAAACAAACAAAAAAAAACACTCCGGATGAACGCAAAGAAGAAGAAGCGGGAGCTTGTAATCTGATGGTCGCTAGAGTAGAGGACACACAAGATACCTGGTGGGAGCTTGTAATCTGGAGGCAGCGAACTTGGGATGTTTGAGTCTCTGATCTCGCTCCAGGTGGGTGGCCAGGCAGCCTGTCAGGTGACAAATTGAATCGAGCACAATCAGGTGATAAATGTGTGCATATTATAACAGTGATATATAAGCGTGATATACAACAGTGATCGATATAACAGTGATATTCAATAGTCAACAGTTCTAAGAAGGCGACTGTAACTTACGCAAGACTCAAATATGTTTGACTACTACTACCACAATAACAACACTACTAATACTACCACAACAACAACAACAACTACTACTACTACTACTACTACTACTACTACTACTACTACTACTACTACTACTACTACTACTACTACTACTACTACTACTACTACTACTACTACTGCTGCTGCTGCTGCTGCTGCTGCTGCTATTACTACTACAAACTCTAAGCTTCTTGTGCTGCAACACTCGATTTCTTCAAATGGGCAAAAACCACATGGAGCCCATCTCTGAAATCTGTGTGCCTGATTGGTTGGATTGGCCAGCTGTTCTCTCATTGATGGGGTAACCAGCTTCTCCTGAGTGGCCTCTGAGGACACGCTTGGCCGGTTGATGTGCAACTGTTCCTCCTAAATCCTGGGAAAACACGGGAGGCTCCTGCACTAGATTCTAACTTCACTGTGCGTGTTGACAGGACAGGAATGTGACTAGATTGTGACAGTGACTGTGACTAGATTGTTACAGGACTATGGCAGCATTATATATGTGTGTGTGACAGGATCATGACAGGATTATAATTGCATATGCATGACTGTGACAATAGTCTGTCTAGGTTTGTTATAGATCTCTCAAACAAGATTGTGACAGAACTATGACATTATTGTGATAGGACTGTGATACGATTGTGACTGAACTGTAATAAGATTGTGACAGGACTATGACAAGATTGTGATAGGACCATGACATTATTGTGACAGGACTGTGATACGATTGTGACTGGACTGTGATAAGATTGTGAAAGGACTGTAACAAGACTACGACAAGATTGTGACAGAGCTATGACAAGATTGTGACAGGACTGTGGCAAGACTATAGCAAGATTGTGACAGAACTGTGACAGGAGTAAGACAAGATTGTGAGAGGAATATGATAAGATTGTGACATGACTGTAACAAGACTATGACAAGATTGTGACATGCCTATGACAGGAATATGACATGATTGTGACAGGACCATGACAAAACTGACAGGACTGTGACAAGACTGTAGACAGGTGGTCATCATCGACGTTGCTAATTCATTCTACGTGTAGCACATAGCCGGCCTTACCTGAAGTCCCCTGGGTTCTCTTTCCTGTCTTCAGTTTTCGTGGGTGATCTCTTGTAGTGTTGCCCTCGTCGTGTCCCTGGGTTTCTTCTGTTTGGTCTTCGTCTTCAGTCTCGCTGGCTGTAACCTCTAGACCACGATCCCTGTCACCATCGGGATCTCTGTAGGTCGCTTGCTCGCCTGTCTGGGGGTCTGCATCATCGAGGGCCTCCCCCGTGTTCGTTGTGGGATCCATCCTGTCCAGCCAAAGTCAGACTTGCCTCAAGTCAGTTGCTTGTGTGTTGGGCCACCCGACGTTTGGGTTCATACGTCTGTTGAGTGTGGCAGACAGAAATGTGACATTTAGATCACGTGATATTCTACAGACATACGAGCCGCGTGAAATTGTCTGACTACTATCGTAACTAGAAAATCGTGGCAGTTTTTGTCTGCACGTATCTCCCAAGTACTGCCATACATTCCGCTCTTGTATGCACTTCTCTCTCAAGTACTGCCATACATTCCGCTCTTGTCTGCACGTATCCCCCAAGTAATGTCATACATTCCGCTCTTGTCTGCACGTATCACCCAAGTAATGCCATACATTCCGCTCTTGTATGCACTTCTCTCTCAAGTACTGCCATACATTCCACTCTTGTCTGCACGTATCCCCCAAGTACTGCCATACATTCCACTCTTGTCTGCACGTGTCCCCCAAGTACTGCCATACATTCCACTCTTGTCTGCACGTGTCCCCCAAGTACTGCCATACATTCCACTCTTGTCTGCACGTATCTCCCAAGTACTGCCATACATTCCACTCTTGTCTGAACGTATCTCCCAAGTACTGCCATACATTCCACTCTTGTCTGCACGTATCTCCCAAGTACTGCCATACATTCCACTCTTGTCTGCACGTATCTCCCAAGTACTGCCATACATTCCACTCTTGTCTGCACGTATCTCCCAAGTAATGCCATACATTCCACTCTTGTCTGCACGTATCTCCCAAGTACTGCCATACATTCCACTCTTGTCTGCACGTATCTCCCAAGTACTGCCATACATTCCACTCTTGTCTGCATGTGTCCCCCAAGTAATGTCATACATTCCGCTCTTGTATGCACTTCTCTCTCAAGTACTGCCATACATTCCGCTCTTGTCTGCACGTATCCCCCAAGTACTGCCATACATTCCGCTCTTGTCTGCACGTATCCCCCAAGTACTGCCATACATTCCGCTCTTGTCTGCACGTATCCCCCAAGTAATGCCATACATTCCGCTCTTGTCTGCACGTATCTCCCAAGTAATGCCATACATTCCGCTCTTGTATGCACGTATCCCCCAAGTAATGTCATACATTCCGCTCTTGTCTGCACGTATCTCCCAAGTACTGCCATACATTCCACTCTTGTCTGCACGTATCTCCCAAGTACTGCCATACATTCCGATCTTGTCTGCACGTATCTCCCAAGTACTGCCATACATTCCACTCTTGTCTGCACGTATCTCCCAAGTACTGCCATACATTCCACTCTTGTCTGCACGTATCTCCCAAGTAATGCCATACATTCCACTCTTGTCTGCATGTATCCCCCAAGTAATGCCATACATTCCGCTCTTGTCTGCACGTATCTCCCAAGTAATGCCATACATTCCACTCTTGTCTGTACGTATCCCCCAAGTAATGCCATACATTCCGCTCTTGTCTGCACGTATCCCCCAAGTAATGCCATACATTCCACTCTTGTATGCACTTCTCTCTCAAGTAATGCCATACATTCCATTCTTGTATGCACTTCTCTCTCAAGTAATGCCATACATTCCACTCTTGTCTGCGCGTATCCCCCAAGTACTGCCATACATTCCACTCTTGTCTGCGCGTATCCCCCAAGTAATGCCATACATTCCACTCTTGTATGCACTTCTCTCTCAAGTAATGCCATACATTCCGCTCTTGTCTGCACTTCTCTCTCAAGTAATGCCATACATTCCACTCTTGTATGCACTTCTCTCTCAAGTACTGCCATACATTCCACTCTTGTCTGCACGTATCCCCCAAGTACTGCCATACATTCCGCTCTTGTCTGCACGTATCCCCCAAGTAATGCCATACATTCCACTCTTGTATGCACTTCTCTCTCAAGTAATGCCATACATTCCACTCTTGTCTGCACGTATCACCCAAGTAATGCCATACATTCCGCTCTTGTATGCACTTCTCTCTCAAGTAATGCCATACATTCCGCTCTTGTCTGCACGTATCCCCCAAGTAATGCCATACATTCCACTCTTGTCAGCACGTATCACCCAAGTAATGCCATACATTCCGCTCTTGTATGCACTTCTCTCTCAAGTACTGCCATACATTCCACTCTTGTCTGCACGTATCCCCCAAGTAATGCCATACATTCTACTCTTGTATGCACGTATCCCCCAAGTACTGCCATACATTCCACTCTTGTCTGCACGTATCCCCCAAGTAATGCCATACATTCCACTTTTGTATGCACTTCTCTCTCAAGTAATGCCATACATTCCACTCTTGTATGCACTTCTCTCTCAAGTAATGCCATACATTCCACTCTTGTATGCACTTCTCTCTCAAGTAATGCCATACATTCCACTCTTGTCTGCACGTATCCCCCAAGTAATGCCATACATTCCGCTCTTGTCTGCACGTATCCCCCAAGTAATGCCATAAATTCCACTCTTGTCTGTACGTATCCCCCAAGTAATGCCATACATTCCGCTCTTGTATGCACGTATCCCCCAAGTAATGCCATACATTCCACTCTTGTATGCACTTCTCTCTCAAGTAATGCCATACATTCCGCTCTTGTCTGCACTTCTCTCTCAAGTAATGCCATACATTCCGCTCTTGTATGCACGTATCCCCCAAGTAATGCCATACATTCCACTCTTGTCTGCATGTGACCCCCAAGTACTGCCATACATTCCGCTCTTGTCTGCACGTATCCCCCAAGTACTGCCATACATTCCGCTCTTGTCTGCACGTATCTCCCAAGTACTGCCATACATTCCACTCTTGTCTGCACGTATCTCCCAAGTACTGCCATACATTCCGCTCTTGTCTGCACGTATCCCCCAAGTACTGCCATACATTCCACTCTTGTCTGCACGTATCTCCCAAGTACTGCCATACATTCCGCTCTTGTCTGCACGTATCCCCCAAGTACTGCCATACATTCCACTCTTGTCTGCACGTATCCCCCAAGTACTGCCATACATTCCGCTCTTGTCTGCACGTATCCCCCAAGTACTGCCATACATTCCGCTCTTGTCTGCACGTATCCCCCAAGTAATGCCATACATTCCACTCTTGTCTGTACGTATCCCCCAAGTAATGCCATACATTCCGCTCTTGTCTGCACGTATCCCCCAAGTAATGCCATACATTCCGCTCTTGTCTGCATGTGACCCCCAAGTAATGCCATACATTCCGCTCTTGTCTGCACGTATCTCCCAAGTACTGCCATCCGTTCCGCCCTTATCTGCACGTCCAAGCACTGCCATCCGTTCCGCCCTTATCTGCACGTCCCAAGTGCTGCCATACATTCCGCCCTTATCTGCACGTCCCAAGTACTGCCATACATTCTGTGTTTAATGCCCCCCCCCCCTCTCCCCCCCCCCTCCCCTGAGTGTTAGGCTGAACTCTGGTGACAAAGAAAAGCCCAAAACTGGCGGGGGAAACTTGACCGATCTAGGCCTACTGTAACAGAGCACCATCTCTGTTAGTAGCTTTGGAGGTGGTGTGCAAAGACTAGGCACGGTTGAGCATTCCGTATAAAGGTAACTAGGGAAGCTCAAGCCGTGACGCGGGGGTTAGAGAAGGGAGTTATTGGCTGGACCTTTAATTGACAACATCTTTTGTAATAACAGAAAACCTCTTGTATGCTGTTTTATATATTCCGATGTATTCAGTCAAATAAAACCTATGAAAACTACAACCAGGACTTCGTTTACATCTACCATATAACTGTTACTCTGTTATACTACAATTGGCTGGGGAAACTTGACCAGACTAGGCCTACTACTCGAGGAGTAACTTGACTAATGTAGGCCTACAACTCACTGGGAAAACTTGACCAATGTAGGCCTACAACTGACTGTGAAAACTTGACTAATGTAGGCTTACAACTTACTGGGGAATCTTGACCAATCTAGACCTACTACTCGAGGAGTAACTTGACTAATGTAGGCCTACAACTTACTGGGGAAACTTGACCAATGTAGGCCTACAACTTACTGGGGAAACTTGACCAATGTAGGTCTACAACTTACTGGGGGAAACTTGACCAATGTATGCCTACAACTTACTGGGGAAACTTGACCAATACAGGCCTACAATTTACTGGGGGAAACTTGACCAATGTAGGCCTACAACTTACTGGGGAAACTTGACCAATCTAGGCCCACAACTCGCCAGGGAATCTTGACCAATTTAGGCCTACAACTCGCTATGGAAACTTGACCGATCTAGGCCTACAATTCAAGGGGGAAACTTGACCGATCTAGGCCTACAATTCAAGGGGGAAACTTGACCGATCTAGGCCTACAATTCATAGGAGAAACTTGACCGATCTAGGCCTACAAATCGCTGGGCAAACTTGACCGATCTAGACCTACTACTCGTGGGGAACTTTGACTAATGTAGGTCTACAACTCGCGGGGGGAAACTTGACCGATCTAGGCCTAAAATTCAAGGGGGAAACTTGACCGATCTAGGCCTACAATTCGCTGGGCAAACTTGTGGGAACTACTCGTGGGGAAACTTGACTAATGCAGGCCTACAACTCGCGGGGGAAACTTGACCGATCTAGGCCTACAACTTACTGGGGAAAGTTGACCGATGTAGGCCTGCAATTCGCGGATAAAACGTGACACATGTAGGCCTATAACTTACTAGTGAAACTTAACCAATGTAGGCCTATATCTTACTGTGGAAACTTGACCAATCTAGGCCTACAACTTACTGGGGAAACTTGACCAATCTAGGCCTACAACTCGCTGGGGAAACTTCACCTATCTAGGACTACATTTTACTGTGGAAACTTGACCAATCTAGGCCTACAACTTTCTGAGGAAACTTGACCAATCTAGGCCTACATCTTACTGTGGAAACTTGACCAATCTAGGCCTACAACTTTCTGAGGAAACTTGACCAATCTAGGCCTACATCTTACTGTGGAAAATTGACCAACCTAGGCCTACAACTCGCGTGGGAAACTTGACCAATGAAGACCTGAAACTCGAGGGGGAAACTTGACGAATGTAGGCATACAACTTGCGGGGGACACTTGACCCATCTAGGACTATACCAACCGGTCCGTTATGCTCTTTGATGATCCACCACCTGGTTACCCTCTAATATGCGTCTTTGTGGAGTGAAGTTTCAGAACCAGTATTGCACACCCACACATTTCTGTTGCTTCCAATCTCTTCCCAATTTGTTCATTCACGTGGCAATATGAGTGAGTGCGAAAACATACAGGGAAGAGCAAAAGTGCTAAAACATACAGGGGAGAGCAAAAGGACACCCGAGAAGAAAATGGGCTGATGACATCAAAGACATTGTACAATCATACGAAATGACACTATCCAGTGTCGCCAATCGGGTGCTGAAGCATCAACTTTTCCTCCCACGACTCTTTACGGCAAAAGTGGAAGCAGATGATCATGATGCTGTTCCATGATTCACCGCCATACAGGAAAAGTTGCCATACAACATGTCAGCACTCTATTTCTGACATTAATGACTTTGTTCAGGCCACACTCTCTCTTCTCTGAAACGTCGATTTGGTTTGACCCATTCTGCTCTTAATATATGTCATGCATCTGATGTTACGATTGCTCTTAGGCATTTCAATTTATCAACATTTTAAAGCATTTTCATATCTATTGTTTATCACATGTTGGTGTCATCTGTTTCTTTGATGTAACCATTATTTCTGTTTCCTGCAGTGCACATAAGATTAAATAGTTAAGGATGTAGCAAATAAAACAAACTCTAGCATCAACTGGCAGAAATAAACACCTGTTGACATGAATACTTGTGAACGTACCTTTCTTCTTACCTGTCACTTCTTGGTTGGTGTCCCCCCAGCTAGAGTTTGTAGCCACCCGTCTGTCCAAGTCTGTGATCTCTTGGGACTTTTGTCACAGCCAGTCACGTTCTAACGGCCAAGTTGGGCGACACATAGACCAGGCCTCTCCGGTTCTTAAAGATTACAACGATTTACAACAGGTCACAGTGGTGTAACGTCACCCGTCTTCCTGAATAACAATCTACGTACCGAGAAGACCGCGCCGATAATCTGTGGACGATCGATCCGACAAACAATACCATTTATTGACACTTTGATCCGGCAAACAATAACATTTGGTGGCCGACGCTGATCCCTCTAAGATCGTTTTTGTGTGAAAGATTAAAGTTCTGCAGGCGGGAAGGTATATTTAGAGGGTACCTGAGCCTAGACAGCCTGGCGCTGATATCTTTGTGGGTTATTTCACTCAAACACACCGACTTGTTCAATCTTTCAACCCCTTATTTAGGCGGGTTATTTCACTCAAACACACCGACTTGTTCAACCTTTCAACGCAGTTTTGGGCTGTATGTCTGTTTCAGGGTTGCCACTTTATTTTTGACTAAAAAGATCTAGAAACGGCCCAAATAGCATCCATAAATATCTAGATTTCGTTGGAAAGTATCTAGGAAAAATATCCAGATTGAGAAAGTAAGAAATTAGATATGTATTGATGTGACTGCCGGTCTCCCTGGCGAAGGGCTTTGCGGTTTTCGCTGTAACCCCGTGTATTCTCGGGAGTAACGCAGCTGCGCCCGAACCGGCAGCGGTTCGAGCCGCGCTGGTAACTTAGGGGGTATGTGAGCCGGTCGCTCAGAAAAGCAATGGCAAACTTTATTTTTAGTTGCATGTCCTTCACAGGACGTAGCAGTCAACCCCAGCATTTTCGCTGTTCGTGATTCCTGGGCAAATTTTACGTTCAGTAGTTTGCCATTGCTTTCTGAACGACCGACTGAGCGTAATATTGCTTAGTACATCAACAACTGCTAAAAAAAATGCCGATGTTGACTACAACGTCCTGTAAGGGATATGCAACATTAAAAAAATTTATGTGACTAACTCTATAGAATCATGTCATCATCTTCACTGATGTCTGTCTCACAAGATGCACTTAGCTTGGATGATGAAGTTGAAGCTTCAGATTTAAAATGACTCTGGTATGCCTTAGCTGTTCCAGTTTCTTTTAATACACGACCAGGGAGCTGATAAGTTGAACAGCATTTTCCTGCTCTCATAAGGCCAAATCTTATTGTCAAGATAGCATTTAAGATTAAAGTTTCATCCTGTTTCTTAGTTTACATTTTGTATAATTCACAGTACTGAAAACTCTTTCCACATCAGCATTTGAATGGGGTAGTATCATGACAGACCCCCTCTGCTGTGTGTCCACCGTGACGAGGTAGAGGGCTTGTGCGTCCCAATGACCCCAAGAGCTATGCCGACGGTAGCACAGCTACTGGTAGGGTCACCCATGTCGGACAGGTCAAGGGAGAGGGACCAGACGAAGAGACACACAAACCTGCTGCCTTGTAGGTAGACTGGGGACAGTCAAAGGCTAGGGAAAGCACCCCGAATACATGCTTGTCGAAATCGGATGTACTGAGCCACAGGCTTGACAAAGCAGTGCAACGTAAAACCTGCTGCCTTGTAGGTAGACTGGGGACAGTCAAAGGCTAGGGAAAGCATCCCGAATAAATGCTTGTCGAAATCTGATGTACTGAGCCACAGGCTTGACAAAGCAGTGCAACGTAACTTAATTCATGATGTCACAAATCAAAATTAATCGTTATGGTGCTAATCCCGTGAAGTCCCATCTCGAGGGGGTCCACCCATGACTACTGGTGGTCACCTTCCCCTGTGCTGTGGAGTCAAGGCACAGAGGAGTAGGTTAAGAGCTATTGACCAAATACCCCGGACACTTAACATACTACAGTGGAATGCCGAAGGAGTTTACAAGAAGAAAGACTCCCTAACACAGCGTCTTCATAAAGATAGAATAGATGTGGCATGCATTCAAGAGACACACCTCAACGCCAATCACAAATTCTCAGTCAGAGGATATCAGGCCACACGTTTCGACCGCGAAGGGACACAAAGGAGGAGTTCTAATACTTACACGAAATACAATACCTTGCAGCGAAGTATCTGTGATCTCTGACAACCAAACGGAAATTATAGGTGTTGATATAATGATAAAGGACGTGAAAATAAGAATCTACAATCTGTATAGCCCAGCAGATAAGGACCTTACACTCTCAAACATGAAAATAACTGACACAAACTGCATTATTGTCGGAGGCTTTAATAGCCGTTCAGAAAGATGGGGATACCCAGATACTGACAAAAGAGGAGATGAATTGGAGGACTGGGAAATAGACTCAAATCTCCATCTACTCAACAAAGCGGATGACACACCGAGCTTCTACTCCAGAAGATGGCTTACCACTTCTACTCCAGACTTAGCTTTCTGCACAGGAGACATCCTCCACAAAATCGATCGCCATGTGCTGGACCAATTAGCAGGTAGTGACCACAGACCAATCAAGCTTGTAATGAATATGGAGTATGTTCCACAGGAGCAAAAGCCCTTGCCCCGCTGGAATTACAAACGAGCAGATTGGGACAGATTTGCCATACTAACAGACACATATTGTGAAAACATAAATACACGATATGGCAACATAAAGCAAATGGTGGAAAGTCTAAACAGAGCGATAATACAGGCAGCCACTGAGTCCATTCCAAGAGGAGCGAGGAAAAATTACAAACCATACTGGACTGAAGAACTACAAAGTTTGGAGGACAAAGTTGAAGATGCCAGGAAGACAGCAGAGAGAGAACAAACAATTGAAGCGAACATCTCTCTCAAAGCCATCTCAGCAAAATATAAAAGAACAGTAAATCAAACAACAAGAGATTGTTGGAGGGAAAAAACAGAAAACCTGAATTTTGACAGGGATGGAAACAAACTATGGAAACTAGTGAAAGCCATGAACAATGAAGGACCTAGAAACAAACAAATAACACTTAAACAAGGAAATGCCTTGCTTACAGGAAAAAAGGCTGCAAATGCACTAATGGAACACTATGCAAATGCAAACCACATTGATATTACAACCGAACAGAAGAAAGCAATCAAAGACAAACAGATACATCATAGAAATACAGAGACAGCAGCAGAATATATGATGGCAAATCTAACAATGGAAGAAATGGAACAGGCAATGAATACCCTAAAAAAGAAGAAATCACCAGGAAAGGATGGAATCACAAATGAAATGCTAATAGGACTAGGCACCAAGGCAAAGAAGAAACTACTAGCAGTCCTAAATAACAGCTGGAAGAGAGGAATAGGCCCACAGGCATGGAAGGAAGCTATACTAATACCAGTCCCAAAGAAAGGAAAAGACCTAGAAGAACCAAATGGCTATCGACCTATCAGTCTACTTAGCTGTGTAGGAAAATTAATGGAACGCATTATCAATGGCAGGCTAACATGGCATCTGGAAGAAAACAAACTCTTAACACCACACCAAGCAGGATTCAGAAAGTACAGATCCACTGAAGATCAAATAACCTATATAGCTCAGGAAATAGAGGATGCCTTCCAAGAGAAAAAGCACACACTAGCAGTCTGGATAGATTTAGAAAAAGCATTTGATAAAGTATGGAAGGAAGGACTGAAAGTAAAACTGCAAAACATGCATGTTTGTGGAAAAATGTATAAATGGATCAGCCACTACCTTGAGAACAGAACTGCCAGGACAAAAGTACAAGGACAAACAAGCAAAATGATGCTGTTGGAGCAAGGTGTCCCCCAAGGAGGAGTTCTTTCACCGATGTCAGGGTCTTAAACTTGGCTCGCTTGCCTAACAAGTGTGAGACAGTACAAATACAACGTGATTTGACGTAAGACTCAACGACACATCGTTCGATGGATTTATTAACGTATCAAATACAGAACGATGATCACAAATATATATAATGGATACTTTACAACTTACATCCACAATACAGTTCACAAGTCTGACTCGCAAGATGTCCAGACACTCGCCTTTCAATACAGAAACCATACAACGCCTTTCTCTCAATCACACGTCCGTCATGTTCCGTGTCCCAGAGCTGTCTGGACCTGGTTCGCAACTTGCCTCCTGCCTGACGTGGCGTCACGTGGCAGGCATGCGTCTTGCGTTGGCGGCCTGACCGCTGGTCAGCCAGCGATCTCGCAGGCCGGTAACTCCTATTTGCCTGGCGGCGCAAGCTAAGTCGCCTGGCGGTCGTAACGATGTCCCTGCATCGCTGTCCCCTGTCGGACTCTGACAACCGACATTATTCCTAGCATATATAAATGACATCACAGAAAATTTTCCAGCCAGAGTACACACATCCTCCTTTGCAGATGACCTAGCCATATGGACATCTGAAGAATATATTAGTACAGCTAACAGCAGAATACAGCAATCCTTATTAGCGCTAGAGGACTGGTCAAAATCATGGCTAGTGAAGATAAGTGAGGAGAAAACAACATGCACAGTGTTCTCCCTCTCAAATAAACCTCAGCAACCTAAGCTGGTATTGAATAGAAAAATATTGCGCCATGAAGAAAATCCAAACTATCTAGGAGTCACCTTTGATCGTCGCCTGACATGGAAGACACAGGTTGAGAAAAATCGAACAAGAGCAAGGCAAAGAACGGCAATCATGAAAAAGCTTGCTGGTACAACATGGGGAGCAGATGAGAAAGTTCTCAAGAAGTTATATACTGGACGGGTGAGGCCAGTACTGGAATATGGCATTGCAGCTTGGGCAACAGCAGCTAAGTCAAACTTTAACAAAATAAGTAGAGTCAAAACCAAGGAATGCGAATCATAACTGGAAGCCTGAAGACAACGCCTATTAATGAACTTGAAAAGATCACTTGTTTACAACCAATGCAGGACAGAAGAGATAGCAGAGCCCAACAACAAGCAGAAAAATTTAGAAGATTGACAGACCACCCTATGTATAATAGGTTTAATGGTTTTGGAAAAGGAAGACTGAAGCGTAGCAACTTTTGTAGAAACTGCAAAACGAAAGATTAGGGCAGATCCCATACTTAACATATCAACAGTCAAGCCCATTTACTATGCACACAACTTCCCAGCTTGGAGACAGCAGCAACTGCCTGAGATGATAGAAAACATTCCTGGTATTGAGAAAAAGAACACTCAGCATGAAACCGAAAGAAGAGAAATAACCCTAAACTACATAAAAGAACATTACCCAAGCAGCAATTGGACCCATGCATATACAGATGGATCAGCCAAAAAGTCAATAGAGAATGGAGGAGGAGGAATTCTCCTAAATTTAAAAAATGGAGTGAAAAAAAACACATTCAGTGGCAACTGGAAAGTTTTCAAGTAACTTCAAAGCGGAGGTAGAGGCTCTGAAAACTGCAGCAGAAATGCTCTTGATGGAGGAAAATAAAGAGAAGCAAATAGCTATCTTCACAGATGCAAAGTCAGCTGTCTCAATACTGAAGAGCAATAACAGCACAGAACTAACTGACCTAAGAGCAGCACTCCATGGTCTAAGCCAGAAATCCAAAAAAGTTGTAATACAGTGGATCCCATCACATTGCAGTATACCTGGAAATGAAGAGGCTGACAGACTGGCAAAAGAGGGCGGACGACTACCACAGCCTGACATAGACATAACTTACAATGAGGCAAAGAGGTTGATAAAAAGCACTTATAGAACCAAATGGGAATCAGAGCATCCACGCCACCAGAAGGATGATGCATATTGCAAACTCGACCGAAGAGAACAAGTAGCAATCTTCAGACTCCGCACAGGACATAACAGGCTGAAATACCACTTGTTCAATAAACTAAAGATAGGAGATACCGATGAATGTAATTGTGGAACTGGTAAAATGACAGCTAAACATTTGCTGCAGGAGTGCCTAATATATGCAGAACAGAGAAAGATATTTTGGCCCACACCTGCTTCATTTGAGGACAAGCTCTATGGAGATATCAACACGCTCAAGTTGACCGCAGCTTACTTTAACTACATACAGGTTGACATTTAAAGGTGTATGAAGAAGTATTCAGACTGCCGCACTTCATACCACAGGTATGTCGGTTACAAAAGCCTCGAAGAGGCATGAAATGGAATATTGCTCGGATAGCAAATCCATTACGTGGAAAGTCCGAATCAAAAGCTCACTGTGTCAGCTTCATAAAACGGTGGAAAAAGCGTCCTAGTGGCACGAAATGGAATATTGCTTGGATAACAAATCCATTGCGCGGAAAGTCTGAATCAAAAGCTCACTGTGTGGATGTCATCTGCACACTGCATTCTTCTGGTTTCCGGAAGAAAAGCTATGGTGAACGGGAAGGCCCAATATACGGAAGTGAGGCTAAGCCAGCATGTGCAGGACGTGACGATTCCTTGGGTGAGCCAGTACCAGAGTGCTAGTGTCGGCTCTGCAAGTATGGAAGCCTCCTTGGATGGCGGGAATGCCCATGGTCTGCCCCTGCCTTCCCTTGAGGGCTGACCAGGATGTCTTTGGCTGTTCTATATGTGCCAGCTGGGATGGGAGATAACACCACAACAGTGAGAGTCAAACGTCCTAAGAAACCCCCGGGAAGGTTAACCCGGTCAACAAATGCCCGCAGAAGTCGGATGTGTCGGCCTAACGGCGCAAGAACGCAGCTCTGCTGTAAACAGGCACAACGCAATCACATCCGAAAAAAAACTCCGGATGAACGAAGAAGAAGAAGAAGTATCATGGCAGACATCGCACATTCAAAGAGCTCACAGAATGGACTGTTACTTGAGGCATCTTTAAATTGTCTTACTTGTCTCCAAAAGGCTTCAGTTTCTGTTTTGTTTCTCCAGTCAATCAAATTTATTTTGGTTAACTGATGTTCCGCCACACTATTATCAGTAGCCCCTAAACATTTCATAACTTGGCAATATTTAGGTATGTCCTTTACTGGCTGAAGTATGTTGTTAACAGAAAAAAGTGAAATATTTTTCAATACATCTACATTTTCAAGAAGTCTCTGCTTCAATTGCTTGAATAATGAGACAAGAAAATCTTGATAACGATCTCTTTAGTTGTTCTCGTCATTTTCTGTTAACAGTCCTTTTATTTTTACACCATCAATTTTTGATTCGATTTGGTATCCCAGGTATGGCTTAGGAGCCAAATAGCTCTCTATAGTGCAAGTGAACAAATCAGTTTTAGAAGTTGGCAATATAAGTCTTTTACCAACTGAGTGAAATATTTTTTTTTTTTTTTTTTTAGCCAGAAGGCCGAGAAACGATGCGGCTTGTTAAAGAAATAGCAAAGTGAGATCGTCAAGTAATTTAACTTTATCAACAGTTTGAGATTCAAACAGTTTATTAACTTTTTGCACTTCACTTAAAAGGGGTTGTAAAAAGAGAAGGAATGCCCATTTTTTTTTAATCACTGTACATTCCATATAGTATTTCAGCTGTGTAGCACTTTTCACTTCGTCTTGTTATTTCGAAGTGTGTCTTCAACTCCAACCATCGGTTCACAATTACTTCTAACAGCTGCTTGAATTGATAACCATCTAGTTTTGCAATATGACAGAATTTTCAGTGGCGAACTATCATTTAATCCATCCTCCATCATCAGCCATGCCGATAAGCTGATGATCATAAAATGATTTGGAGAACCAGTTATATGTTTCAGCAATAAGGAATTCCCAAATTCCTTGGTAAACATTCTGATGAGGCATGTGATAATGCTAGCTGCAAGGAATGACACGCACATTTTATGAGGATTAAAGAATCACAAAGTCGGCATCACAGCAATAATTCGCAACACGGTGAATTTACAGTTCAAATAATATATATATATATATATATATATATATATATATATATATATATATATATATATATATATATATATATATATATAAATGAAATGTCTGTTTGTATGTTATTTATGCGTTCGCGAACGGTCCATCCGATTGAGATGAAATTTTCTACACGTCTTCTTCTCATTCCGGTGCTGCCAACTGTCATAGTTTGTGAGTGTACAAACAGTTATTTACTGAATATTATTTAATATTTTAATTTACATTATAATTTATATATAGCGAGGGGACATAACTTTAATAGCATTGCTATATATGTAAAATTGTTGCATATTTCTCAAATAGGTGGACCTTTTAGCTAGTTATCTACAGGCATATGCGTTATAATCCTCCTCCTCCTCCTAATCCTAGCGTTAAGCGAAATTTTCTAACTGCAACCAATAAATTATTAGACAGACAGGCAGGGAGGGAGGGATAGACGGAGGGATAGACGGACGAACGGGTAGGCAGGCAGGCAGATAGATAGATAGATAGAGAGGGAGGGATAGACGGAGGGAGGGATAGACGGAGGGAGAGACGGACGGACGGACGTGTAGGCAGGCAGGCAGACAGACGACAGACAGTTAAATAGATAGATAGAGAGGGAGGGATAGACGGAGGGAGAGACGGACGGACGTGTAGGCAGACGACAGACAGTTAGATAGATAGATAGCCGGGCCATTAGACAGACAGAGATAGATAGATAATAGACAGACAGATGATAGAGAGGGGTAGGTAGGTAGGTAGGCAGATAGATCCCCGCGAGGGACAGGGCGAAGCCGGGCCGGGTCAGCTAGTGTTATTATAATTTATGCTCCCTTTTACTCATTACCGGGGGGTTGCCAGATTGTTGGACGTTGACCCAAGTCAGTTCAAAGTGTAAATAATGGCAGTTACCATAATTCACGCGCGTCCAAACCAAACAAAAAATGGGTACATGACACCGACAGAAAAGTAAAATCTAGAAAATATCCAAAAGATCCAACTCCAAATGAAAGTATCTAGAATTGCATCCAGCATCCAAACGTCAGAAAACGGTATCCAGACGCTGGCAAAAACCTCTAGATCTGGATGTAATCAAGATGGAGCATATTGTTTGTTTCATATTGTAATCGGGCTGTATGTCTGTTGTTTCATATTGTAATCGGGCTGTATGTCTGTTGTTTCATATTGTAGTTGGGCTGTATGTCTGTTGTTTCATATTGTAATCGGGCTGTATGTCTGTTGTTT
>JACEFZ010005773.1:0-15654 GCA_014155875.1 Cepaea nemoralis | reverse complement strand
TTTTCGGTACAAAAATGAACACAAAAACATAGCCCAAAACCGGGCAAGAAAAAAGCCACATGTTATGATCTGTACTATGAAAAAACCAGAAAAATTAGGCCCAAAAAACGCCAGGGGAAAAAACATTGGTATAAAAAATTTTCTGTACAAAAAAAAAAAAAAAAAAAAAAAAAAAAAAAAAAAAAAAAAAAAAAAAAAAAAAAAAAAAAAAAAAAAAAAAAATTTTTTTTTTTTTTTTTTTTTTTTTTTTTTTTTTTTTTTTTTTTTTTTTTTTTGAATAAAAAAATAGTCCAGCAGTACACATGTAGTCTGTATAGAATACATAGTCCAGCAGTAGCACATGTATGATCGTACTATGAAACATATCAATGCAGTAGCACATGTATGGCTGTACTATGATACATAGTCCATGCAGTAGCACAGTAGGGTCTGTACTATGAATACTAGTCCATGCAGTAGCACATGTATGTCTGTACTATGAATACATAGTCCATGCAGTAGCAATGTAGGTCCACTGCAAGTCAGCACATGTATGGATCGGTACTATGAACACAGACATAGTCCACGCAGTAGCACATGTATGATCTGTACTATGACACAGACATAGTCCACGCAGTAGCACATGTATGGTCTGTACTATGAACACAGACATAGTCCACGCAGTAGCACATAGTATGATCTGTAACTATGAACACAGACCATTAGTCCACGCAGTAGCACATGTATGTTCTGTACTATGAACACAGACATAGTCCACGCAGTAGCACATGTATGATCTGTACTATGAACACAGACATAGTCCACGCAGTAGCACATGTATGGTCTGTACTATGAACACAGACATAGTCCACGCAGTAGCACATGTATGATCTGTACTATGAACACAGACATAGTCCGCAGTAGCACATGTATTGATCTGTACTATGACACAGACATAGTCCACGCAGTAGCACATAGTATGGTCTGTACTATGACACAGACATAGTCCACGCAGTAGCACATGTATGATCTGTACTATGAACACAGACATAGTCCACGCAGTAGCACATGTATGATCTGTACTATGAATACATAGTCCACGCAGTAGCACATGTATGATCTGTACTATGAATACATAGTCCACGCAGTAGCACATGTATGATCTGTACTATGAACACAGACATAGTCCACGCAGTAGCACATGTATGATCTGTACTATGAATACATAGTCCACGCAGTAGCACATGTATGATCTGTACTATGAATACATAGTCCACGCAGTAGCACATGTATGATCTGTACTATGAACACAGACATAGTCCATGCAGTAGCACATGTATGATCTGTACTATGAATACATAGTCCATGCAGTAGCACATGTATGATCTGTACTATGAATACATAGTCCACGCAGTAGCACATGTATGATCTGTACTATGAATACATAGTCCACGCAGTAGCACATGTATGATCTGTACTATGAACACAGACATAGTCCACGCAGTAGCACATGTATGGTCTGTACTATGAATACATAGTCCACGCAGTAGCACATGTATGATCTGTACTATGAATACATAGTCCACGCAGTAGCACATGTATGATCTGTACTATGAACACAGACATAGTCCACGCAGTAGCACATGTATGGTCTGTACTATGAACACAGACATAGTCCACGCAGTAGCACATGTATGATCTGTACTATGAACACAGACATAGTCCACGCAGTAGCACATGTATGATCTGTACTATGAACACAGACATAGTCCACGCAGTAGCACATGTATGGTCTGCACTTAAGATCAAAGTGAGAAAACATTTAAAACAACAACTACTGCACTGGACTGATGTTTGCGTGTGGATTAGCTTGCCCTATTACCAGTGTTCTCACCATCAGGTGAACCCACTCCGACTTCTGAGGTACTTGTAATTTACATCCCCAATTAAAGGACAAGAAGTCAACATTTTAGTCCAACTGAACGGCGTAGGGGTTGAACCCATTATCTCAGTGACATCAGCACACAGGATGTTTAAGAATAAGCGCTCTTATCCATTGGCCACACTGACCCCTATACCACACATGAAATCAGATGCCAGATATGCATTCAAGAGACACACCTCAACGCCAAGCACAAATTTTCAGTCAGGGGATATCAGGCCACACGTTTCGACCGCGAAGGACATAAAGGAGGAGTTCTAATACTTACACGAAATACAATACCTTGCAGCGAAGTATCTGTGATCTCTGACAACCAAACAGAAATTATAGGTGTTGATATAATGATAAAGGACGTGAAAATAAGAATCTACAATCTTTATAGCCCAGCAGATAAGGATCGTACACTCTCAAACATGAAAATAACTGACACAAATTGCATTATTGTCGGAGACTTTAATAGCCGTTCAGAAAGATGGGGATACCCAGATACTGACAAAAGAGGAGATGAAGTGGAGGACTGAGAAATAGACTCAAATCTCCATCTACTCAACAAAGCGGATGACACACCGAGCTTCTACTCCAGAAGATGGATTACCACTTCTACTCCAGACTTAGCTTTCTGCACAGGAGACATCCTCCACAAAATCGATCGCCATGTGCTGGACCAATTAGCAGGTAGTGACCACAAACCAATCAAGCTTGTAATGAATATGGAGTATGTTCCACAGGAGCAAAAGCCCTTGCCCCGCTGGAATTACAAACGAGCAGATTGGGACAGATTTGCCACACTAACAGACAAATATTGTGAAAACATAAATACACGATATGGCAACATGAAGCAAATGGTGGAAAGTCTAAACAGAGCAATAATACAGGCAGCCACTAAGTCCATTCCAAGAGGAGCGAGGAAAAATTACAAACCATACTGGACTGAAGAACTACAAAGTTTGGAGGACAAAGTTGAAGATGCCAGGAAGACAGCAGAGAGAGAACAAACAATTGAAGCGAATACCTCTCTCAAAGCCATCTCAGCAAAATATAAAAGAACAGTAAATCAAACAACAAGAGATCGTTGGAGGGAAAAAACAGAAAACCTGAATTTTGACAGGGATGGAAACAAACTATGGAAACTAGTGAAAGCCATGAACAATGAAGGACCTAGAAACAAACAAATAACAATTAAACAAGGAAATGCCTTGCTTACAGGAAAAAAGGCTGCAAATGCACTAATGGAACACTATGCCAATGCAAACCACATTGATATTACAACCGAACAGAAGAAAGCAATCAAAGACAAACAGATACATCATAGAAATACAGAGACAGCAGCAGAATATATGATGGCAAATCTAACAATGGAAGAAATGGAACAGGCAATGAATACCCTAAAAAAGAAGAAATCACCAGGAAAGGATGGAATCACAAATGAAATGCTGATAGGACTAGGCACCAAGGCAAAGAAGAAACTACTAGCAGTCCTAAATAACAGCTGGAAGAGAGGAATAGTCCCACAGGCATGGAAGGAAGCTATACTAATACCAGTCCCAAAGAAAGGAAAAGACCTGGAAGAACCAAATGGCTATCGACCTATCAGTCTACTTAGCTGTGTAGGAAAATTAATGGAACGCATTATCAATGGCAGGCTAACATGGCATCTGGAAGAAAACAAACTCTTAACACCACACCAAGCAGGATTCAGAAAGTACAGATCCACTGAAGATCAAATAACCTATATAGCTCAGGAAATAGAGGATGCCTTCCAAGAGAAAAAGCACACACTAGCAGTCTGGATAGATTTAGAAAAAGCATTTGATAAAGTTTGGAAGGAAGGACTGAAAGTAAAACTGCAAAACATGCATGTTTGTGGAAAAATGTATAAATGGATCAGCCACTACCTTGAGAACAGAACTGCCAGGACAAAAGTACAAGGACAAACAAGCAAAATGATGCTGCTGGAGCAAGGTGTCCCCCAAGGAGGAGTTCTTTCACCAACATTATTCCTAGCATATATAAATGACATCACAGAAAATTTTCCAGCCAGAGTACACACATCCTCCTTTGCAGATGACCTAGCCATATGGACATCTGAAGAATATATTAGCACAGCTAACAGCAGAATACAGCAAGCCTTATTAGCGCTAGAAGACTGGTCAAAATCATGGCTAGTGAAGATAAGTGAGGAGAAAACAACATGCACAGTGTTCTCCCTCTCAAATAAACCTCAGCAACCTAAGCTGGTATTGAATGGAAAAATATTGCGCCATGAAGAAAATCCAAACTATCTAGGAGTCACCTTTGATCGTCGCCTGACATGGAAGACACAGGTTGAGAAAAATTGAACAAGAGCAAGGCAGAGAATGGCAATCATGAAAAGCTTGCTGGTACAACGTGGGGAGCAGATGAGAAAGTTCTCAAGAAGTTATATACTGGACGGGTGAGGCCAGTACTGGAATATGGCATTGCAGCTTGGGCAACAGCAGCTAAGTCAAACTTTAACAAAATAAGAATGTCTTAAACCTGAATGGGTACTCCACAGGATTTATAAAGCGCCATTGCCAACAGCCCAAACCCAAAGCAGACGTAACTACAGTCCCTAAACTCAAGGTATTCATCCAGCTAACCTTTCGAGGGGATGACGTAATGCAACGTCTACAAGACCGGCTTACTACAGCAGTAGGTCAAACATTCTGTGCGGCAACTCCAGTCATTAGATGTAAAACCGTACCCATTCCTACACCAACAGTCAAAGAGCCTGTTCCTCTGTACGCCACAAACAATTGTATTTACCAATTCACATGTAGATGCCAGGCCGTTTACATTGGCCGAACGGAGAGACAGCTTAACAAACGGGTGTTAGAACACATACCTCAATGGGTCAACAAGATACAACACACAGGAGATGATAGCCACGAGGAGCCGACACACCGGAAGCTCCCGGCGTCTTCAATCGGCAAGCACATTGTTGCCAGTCGCCATGTTGTGTCCAGAGAGACTGCATTTCGCGTGTTGTTTAGAACACAGAATACTCGCTTGTTAAAATTTGCAGAAGCAATTATGATCTATCAACGCAAGCCAGAATTGTGTAAACAGAAAGACATGTTAGTCAGCTTAAAATTACCGTGGTAACAATCGACATTACTGTGCGAAATTGTGTATATTTCAACTTGAAGGATTTATCTAGTTAATTTCACGTAAGTTGTGTGATTTCTGCAGTATGTACCTGACGAGATGCAGCGAAATATGCCAGGCAATAAATCGTGCAATCTATTGTTTGTGTCTTCGTTATTCAAAATAAGTAGAGTCCAAAACCAAGGAATGCGAATCATAACTGGAAGCCTGAAGACAACGCCTATTAATGAACTAGAAAAGATCACTTGTTTACAACCAATGCAGGATAGAAGAGATAGCAGAGCCCAGCAACAAGCAGAAAAATTTAGAAGATTGACAGACCACCCTATGTACAACAGATTTAATAGTTTTGGAAAGGGAAGACTGAAGCGTAGCAACTTTGTAGAAACTGCAAAACGAAGGATTAGGGCAGATCCTATTCTTAACATATCAACAGTCAAGCCCATACACAATGCACACAAGTTCCCAGCTTGGCGACAGCAGCAACTGCCTGAGATGATAGAAAACATTCCTGGTATTGAGAAAAAGAACACTCAGCATGAAACCGAAAGAAGAGAAATAACCCTAAACTACATAAAAGAACATTACCCAAGCAGGAATTGGACCCATGCATATACAGATGGATCAGCCAAAAATTCAATAGAGAATGGAGGAGGAGGAGTTCTCCTAAATTTAAAAAATGGAGTGAAAAAAACACATTCAATGGCAACTGGAAAATTTTCAAGTAACTTCAAAGCGGAGGTAGAGGCTCTGAAAACTGCAGCAGAAATGCTCCTGATGGAGGAAAATAAAGAGAAGCAAATAGCTATCTTCACAGATGCAAAGTCAGCTGTCTCAATACTGAAGAGCAATAACAGCACAGAACTAACTGACCTAAGAGCAGCACTCCATGGTCTATGCCAGAAATCCAAAAAAGTTGTAATACAGTGGATCCCATCACATTGCAGTATACCTGGAAACGAAGAGGCTGACAGACTGGCAAAAGAGGGCGGACGACTACCACAGCCTGACATAGACATAACCTATAATGAGGCAAAGAGGTTGATAAAAAGCACTTATAGAACCAAATGGGAATCAGAGCATCCAGGCCATCAGAAGGATGATGCATATTACAAACTCGACCGAAGAGAACAAGTAGCAATCTTCAGACTCCGCACAGGACATAACAGGCTGAAATACCACTTGTTCAATAAACTAAAGATAGGAGATACCGATGAATGTAATTGTAGAACTGGAAAAATGACAGCAAAACATTTGCTGCAGGATTGCCCAACGTATGCAGAACAGAGAAAGATATTTTGGCCCACACCTGCTTCATTTGAGGACAAGCTCTATGGAGATATCAACAAGCTCAAGTTGACCGCAGCTTACTTTAACTATATACAGGTTGACATTTAAAGGTGCATGAAGACCCAGAGGCATGAAATGGAATATTGCTTGGATAGCAAATCCATTATGTGGAAAGTCCAAATCGAAAGCTCGCTGTGTGGGCTTCATAAAAGGTGGAAAAGTGTCCTAGTGGCACGAAATGGAATATTGCTTGGATAGCAAATCCATTACGTGGAAAGTCCGAATCAAAAGCCCATTGTGTGGGCTTCATAAAAGGTGGAAAAGTGTCCTAGTGGCACGAAATGGAATATTGCTTGGATAGCAAATCCATTACATGGAAAGTCCGAATCGAAAGCTCACTGTGTGGATGTCATCTGCAGACTGCATACTTCTGGTTTCCGGAAGAACAGCCTATGGTGAACGGAAGGCCCAATATACGGAAGTGAGGCTAAGCAGCCATGTGCAGGACGTGACGATTCCTTGGGTGAGCCCAGTACCAGAGCGCTATGTATCGGCTCTGCAAGTATGGAAGCCTCCTTGGATGGCGGGGAATGCCCATGGTCTGCCCCTGCCTTCCCTTGAGGGCTGACCAGGATCTTTGGCTGTTCTATATGGACCAGCTGGGATGGGGGATAACACCACAACAGTGAGAGTCAAACGTCCTAAGAAACCCCCGGGAAGGTTAACCCGGTCAACAAATGCCCGCAGAAGTCGGATGTGTCGGCCTAACGGCGCAAGAACGCAGCTCTGCTGTAAACAGGCACAACGCAATCACATCCGGAAAAAAAACACTCCGGATGAACGAAGAAGAAGAAGAAGATGCCAGATAAATTAAACTCACCTGAAGGAAGATAAAAATAACTGAGCCTAAAAATTTGTAAAGGAAAGACAAAGATAATGAGAATAGATCAAGCAAGTGATAACCCAATCTCCTTTGGTGAAACCTCACTTCAAGAGATAAAATCATACACAGATTTAGGCAGCAATGTAGACAAAGAAGCGGGAATAGACAGAGATCTTAAAATAAGGATACAAACGGCAAGATGAGCTTTCATAGCAACTGGAAATATGTGGAAGTCAACAGAAATAAAATCTATGACAAACTTAGAATATGTAACCCTTTCATCAAATAAACAAATTAGGAAGAACTTGGAAGCAACAGACATGTGGTTCCTAAGAAAATGTTGCAAATTCCTTGAGCCGCCGGAGTAACAAATGACAACAGCAACCACCAAGAATTGGAACACACATCCCACAATGTATACGGCAGGCATCTTAACCTATCGACCAGGCATCCTTCATGTGTTTTCTTTATTTTCATCATGGCATCACTACCACTGCTTATGTATGCAGGAGAGTTTTTTCCGACTTGAATAAATACTGACCGCTTGGTCCAGCAGTAGTCAGGCAATGTCCAGGCTACGATTTTTAAAAATCCCTAGCCATACTCAGGATCGACTTGTCCCACATGTCCTGCTGTCTGTGGAGGACATTCTGCTCCCTTGGCCACCCTCTCATCACACATGAACAAGTATGCATCACATACTCTTGTCTATTCAAGCTCAATGAATAAATAAAATGTTCCAGAAATGCTGTTTTATGATGTACTGAGGATGGAAAACAATACAACCATGTACTCTACGTCCAACAACCATGACAATGGTGCCATGATCCAGGTTAAATCATGGCACATGTAGTTCAAACAGTCCAGAGCTTCACGCAGTTTAGCGTGAAGATCAAGCAAATTGAGATTCACGCCTTGCATGAATATGGCAAGGCGAGTCGCTGGGCAGGAAAGAAGGGTCACCTTCAATCAGTTGGACTGGAGCCATGGTCGGAGCTGGACATGGTTCTTTCGTTCCTGTAGAACGGTCACATAATAAGCCCCTACAGGAACGAATGAACCATGTCCAGCTCCGACCATGGCTCCAGTCCAACTGATTGAAGGTGACCCTTTGTCCCTTGCCGTATTCATGAAAGGCATGAATCTCAACTTGCTCAATCTTCACGCTAAACTGCGTGAAGCTCTGGACTATATGTACTATGTGCGCCATGATTTAACCTGGATCATGGCAAATGGACTTCTTACATCCTCCTCCTTCTTCTTCAGCATTCCAAGCCATTGAGGTTCTTTGCTGCAGATACAAGCCGTCTCCATTCGTCTCTCTGGTTGACCTTCACTTGCCAGTCGCTGATTTCAAGTGCTTGTAGGTCTGTATGTATATTATCTCTCCACCATCTTCTTGGTTTACCTAGGGGTCTACGGTCATTTATTTCCTGAGTGTAAGAGAGTTTTGTTTCCCTATTATCTTCCATTCTTTCTATATGCCCCAGCCATTGTAGTCTATTAGCGTTCATGATACCAGTGATTAGCGGGGACTTTGTGTATCCCTAATGGGCCCAAAGATGCGTCTTAAGACTTTGTTCTCAAAGGTTTGGAACAAGGCTTCGTCTCCTTTAGTTGTACTCCAGGTTACATCCAGCAACAATATTTCAGCACTCACTTTCATCATGAGACCACACATGCAACAATATTTCAGCACTTACTTTCATCATGAGACCACACATGCAACAATATTTCAGCACTCACTTTCATCATGAGACCACACATGCAACAATATTTCAGCACTCACTTTCATCATGAGACCACACATGCAACAATATTTCAGCACTCACTTTCATCATGAGACCACATATGCAACAATATTTCAGCACTCACTTTCATCATGAGACCACACATGCAACAATATTTCAGCACTCACTTTCATCATGAGACCACACATGCAACAATATTTCAGCACTCACTTTCATCATGAGACCACACATGCAACAATATTTCAGCACTTACTTTCATCATGAGACCACACATGCAACAATATTTCAGCACTCACTTTCATCATGAGATCACACATGCAACAATATTTCAGCACTTACTTTCATCATGAGACCACACATGCAACAATATTTCAGCACTTACTTTCATCATGAGGCCACACATGCAACAATATTTCAGCACTTACTTTCATCATGAGGCCACACATGCTGAAGATCATTCCCAGCAGGTTCATGTAGTCTGGGGTGGGATCATCTGAAGGTCCTCCAGAAGGTGGAGGTTTGTACCTGCAGTATATATTTTAACTGTCTCAAGCACAAGAATCATCTCAATATGAAGGTTGGGGTACTATGCTATGTACAGCTCAAAATGGACAAATAAGGTAGCATGAGGGTACGAAGCATAAACATATGTCTTTCTGACAAGACTTACATGGATATACATATGTTGTCCAGGTCATACTGGAGTGGGAGACAATGAGCAAGCAGATCTGCTGGTGGCTTCAAGAGTGAAAGTAGTTAGAAAACTCCCAATAAACAATGAAGATATTTTGAAGATTGAACAATTATTAGTTGAAGACACAATAACAAATGAAACACCTCTTTTTTTTTTGGCAATGGGATACCTTTTGGTACCTTCACTATTCTGACTCATCATACACTAGATTATGAAGACAACAATAACTACTTCCAGAAACGGTAATCACTAGACTATGACAAGACACCCTGTTAATCTTATATCATGAAGACACTAACTGCCCTCCTGTCACACACACAAAATAAGATGCAAGATAAATTAAAAACAACTGAAGGCAGGCCATTATAATTAGGTCCAAAAATACACACAGAAGTGGCAGAGATAACATGAATAAATCAAGCAAATGATAACCTGATCTCCCTTGAAGAAACATCACTTCAAAAGGTGGAGTCATACACATGTTTGCAAGTCAGCACGCCCGAATGGACAACACATGTTCTTAAACATCCGGTGTGCTAATACCGAGGTAAGGGGTTCAACCCCTACACCGGACAGTTCGACTAAAATTTTGACCTAGCGCCCTTGACTTGGGGGCATAAATTACAAGTACCTCTGAAGTTGGAGTGGGTTCGCCTGATGGCGAGGGACACTGTTAATAGGGAAAGCTAACCCACACGCAAAATTAAGTCCAGTACTACTAGTAGTAGTGTGAAAGAAGTACGCTTAAGATCAATGTGAGCGAGCGACCCCAAAAAATACACATGTGTAGATACCAACATAGACAATGACAAGAGAACAGACAGAGATCATAACATCAGAATGTAACAGGCAAGAGCTTTCACAGTATTAGGGAATTTGTGAAAGTCAAAGTAAGTTCAATCTAGTACCAAACACACTAGACATTTAACTCTAACATTAAATCTAGTACCAAACACACTAGACATTTAACTCTCACATCAAATCAGTACTACTGTGTGGAACAGAAACGTGGAGAACAAGTAAAACAATAAGTAAAACTACAAACATTTATTAACTGGCATCTGCTTAGAATAGATGGAATAAAATGGTATAACAGAATCACTGACCAATGTGGAGCTTACGTGGAGAACTAGACACTTTGACAGTAACACCGACTGATGTGGGGCTTATGTGGAGAACTAGACACATTGACAGTATCACCGATGTGGGGCTTATGTGGAGAACTAGACACATTGACAGTATCACCGATGTGGGGCTTATGTGGAGAACTAGACATATTGAGCAAGTCAAGTGCTGAGGAAAAGACACTGGTGCTGTATAGCACATACACTGAGAAAATCTGTTCATGTATGACTAGAAAGTTCCTTTTTTGGATCCTGCCAGACCAAAAAAGAAAATTAACAGCCCTAAAAAAGCATGGAGAAGAGAATTAGCGGCAGATGAATAATATGGAGAGGACATGGAAGGAGCTGCAAAAAATAGGAGTGTCTGGCTTGAGATAGTTGATAGCCTATGCTTCATTAGATAATACAAGGCAGCAGAAGAACGAGGCTCTTTTTCACGTCTGGATGTGTATTAGGTGTATGGTGCTGACCCATATTTTAATAGATAAATCCTTGGGTGGTGTGTTCAACTGAATACCTTGCTGGCCGTCTGTACTTCCCACAACATGGTGTGGTACCCATTTAACTGACTGCCTGCCGCGAGCCGATAGGTCGGCGCAATGGAACAGTGCTGGCCTGCCAGAAGCTGATACATCGGCTTGGTATAGACAGTGTGATATTTGTTTCATTTCTCTTATTTTCCGCAATTTTTAGTGCCCAGAAATGACGATTTACACACATAAAAAAGATTGCCCTTCGATCAGAGTCAGACAAGACATACGGATTCATTGTTTTTATTTTAAAGAAGAAAACGAGTATTTAAGTAGTTTGTTTTGATTATTTTAGAAATGACAACACCTTCTGGTTCTGAACCTCAAAGATTTTAATAAAATTACTGTTTTAAATAATTTTATATTATAGTTATTGTGATTTGAAGGACTTTGTGAAAGATTCTAAAACTAATACCACGTGCAGTATTCAGTTAATTATTTAGTAGACGGTCATAAACGGAAAACAAAACTAACAGTGAAAGTTCATCATAATATGATGGTACATGTTGAATTAGGCTTGCGATAATGGGCCACACTTGTGCCCCTAAATTTGTTTTGCCTATCACAAAGTATTTAACCCTTTACAAGGCAGAACGGCCATATAGTCTGATACCGTAAAGGGGCGAAACGTCCCAAACCGGCCGATACTATTATGCATTGTAAAAACGCGATCTCTCGGCTTTCCGATACTTCCGACGGCTACTTTTGCTTTCGCCGATAGCTTGACAACGTGGCCGCCATTTGTAAAGCACCTACTATGAATTTGAACGGACTTTTACGGACTTTTTTTAATAGTCTTCGGGGTTTTTATGCTGTTTTTCAAAACGGATTTCGGCGATTCTTCAAGTGATAGCCAAGATTTCGCTCTGTTCAATTTAAGTGACATTAAAGGGCACGAAGTTGACTATTAATCAGAGCTAGATATCAGTGCAAAGCGTTACTTTGCATTAGCAGTCTGAGTCGGACTTTAAAGAAAGTGATTATGATTCTGAAAATGTGTTTGTAAATTGCCGTATAGGCGACGGAAAATCACAAACAACATGCCGTATTTCATAAATATTTGTGTTCATATATGGATTACCGACAACAATTACGTGAGTAACATATTCTGCATGCTTTTCCCTTCATTGTGTTGTTTATTTAACTAAAATCGGTTGACTAACACCTTTTTTGGGATGTTTTTACTAACACGACCCGAAATTTTACCAAACCTGAAAAAATCTTGCCCGTTCAGGGCTAAAAAACGGACAAGCGTCTGCCCTGTAAAGGGTTAAGGAGTATTTAAATAATTAAATTTAAAAGAATAATAATTATAACTAAATAGAAAATAGTGTACTGTATATATTGTTTCTCAGTACAATCTTCCTTGTGTGTTCTTGACATTTTCCATTTTGTGTGAAAATTATGTGCTTCAAAATATTATATTTTAATTGTGTTTTATTGGTGTTATGGAGCAGTTCTTCTGATGTTGGTGAAGAAAAGTGGTGTATTTATCATTATTCAGTTAATTTAAAAGGATTTTCTTCAACGGATAAGAAATAACACCTTGGTAAGTGGAAATTTGTCATAATTGTCACCCCTTTAATTTAAATTCTTACTACTAAGAAAGTGTCTATACGGACTCAAGTCCGTATAAACTACTCTGTCTATTCGGACTCCACTTCGTTTTTTCCGGTCCGTTTTTTCCGGAAACCCCGGCTGGTCACGTGAACTGCGTCATCGGGACATGTGTTTGACTATATTACACATTTTTGTAAAATTTTCGTTGTGTCTTCAGTAGCTTAGTGGTAAGCATTTCCGCCTGTCACACGGGAGACTGAGGTTCAATTCCTCACCAGCGAGACAATTTTTTTTTAATGACATTGATAGAAAATCGCTTTGGAAATAGATGTCATTACGGGAATCCATCGATCGTTAATTTATAAAGGCATCACATATAAAGGAATGAAATGAGTTCTCCGTGAGGGAGAACATTTGTTTTAAATAACAGGGGTGGGGCAGACATGCTTTGTCATCTTTATTGCTGCTGTAGACTGAAACCAACAGCTAACGCTAGACATGGAACATGGACTCTTCACAGAGCAGCATGGGTTATTATAATTGAATTAAAATTGTTAAGTCACAACAATTATGGATAAAAATTTGTTTGGAAACACAATAATGCAACTTAATCAAGCATGGAATCATACACCCATTTAGGAAGCAACATAGACAGGTGGGGAGGTGGGTGGCGATATTACAATCAGAATATAACAAACAAGAAGTGCTGTCTTGGCACTAGGAAATGTGTGGTTTTCCTGCTGGTTTAGACCGTCTCTGTGATCGACGGCACCCTAAGAGCGAAGAGCAATCATAACTGAATGCTTCGCAGGCTCGGGCCGGAGGGAGAATTGTGAAGGACTCTGGTGCTTTCACTGACACCACAAGTAGCCTCACCATGGAAGTCATGGCAGTAAGTAAAGCAATAACATGGCGCGAGACACAGACATTCACTAGGTCATGTTTCCTTAGGGATTTGATGAGGAGGGGATCCGAGCACTTATGGACTGAATGGTTCGATGTGCAATGAGGATGATCTGTCGACTAACTAACTAACATTAAATGAGATGCTCCCCATCAGGTACTGGGCGAAGCCGGGCCGGGTCAGACAGAGACAGACATACAGATATATAGATCCCCGCCAGGGCCTGGGCGAAGCCGGGCCGGGTCAGCTAGTGGTCGATAAAAGACATTCTTTGTGATACTCCGAAGGTGATACTCCTTGTTGTGTCCACCATGGTGATTGGTCTTCTTTCCGGTTTAGACCATCTCTGTGATCGACGGCGCCTCAAGAGCGAAGAGTAATCATAACTGAATGCTTCGCGGGCTCCTATAGCCCTGACTGTTAGTTAGTTACCGTAGTTAGTTAGGTTCCAACTTCATCGCGTCATCCCCATTTTTGCTCCGTTCCGGTGTCAGCGAATATCACACAAAATGCTCCCCACTGTCCAATGTGAAAAGTGGAACAGACAGGAGTCTCGGCAATCAGCCCGCACAGGTACACTGTGCACTAATACCGCCGTCAGAATGTCAACACAAAATTCATCCATTCATTCATTCATTCAGTAGCATGTCCTTTGCAGAACCTCGCTCCCATAACAACCCTCCGGAAAACCTCTCGATCACAAGCAAGATGCCCCGCGTCCGATACACCCATCTGGAGATCATCCGCCACATCCTGCACCCATCTTCTCTTTGGCCTTCCTCTTCCTCTCTTCCCAGGCATATACCCCTCCATTATTGTTCTCTCCAGACTTTCGTGACGTTTCAAGTGACCAAAATATTTCAATTTTCTTTGTTTTATCATCTTTAATAGCCAACCTTCTTCAATATTCAACTCTTGAAGTATGGATGCATTTGTTCTTTTCTTTACAAATGCATCCACAAATAGTAAATACCACCATTCATCGTTGATGGACTCGGCAGTCACCAGAAAGACCTCCTTGACCCGGGTTTTCTCACATGGCTTGGTCTATAGCCCTGACTGTACTGGGCTTAGGTACCAGTACAGAGCGGGGCAGGTGGTCGCTTCTACAACCCCCAAGGACACTCCATTTTGTGGATGCCGCCTCTTGTGATACAAGCGCCAGGTCGATGGCGGTGTCAGGCCCCCCAGTCTCATTGCCTGCCTAGTTGGTGTCCCATCATTTAGACAGACAACATCCGCATCAAGCGAGGCCTCAGCAAGAGCAGTGCCCGGTATGTTCTCACCCGACCTGTCCCACTCTGTCCTACTCGCTAATTGAAGTAACCACATAACAGATGTTATATGTTGTTTGTCCATCAAGAATGATGATGACCATTCATTTCATCCAGTGGGGTTGAAGGTGTGGAGCCGAGGGTTCTAAGATGGCTGATAAGGCCTATTTTGGCTCGAAATGTTCTTTGACAATGTGGGCAAAGAATGCTTGACGTCTCTGGAGGAGGATTTCCTGCAGTGGTTTTTCTGTCCTGCCTTTTCTTCACAGCTCTTGCAGTCCTGGTTGCCTCACATATGACTGCACCTTTGCGCAATGATGCACGCCACGAATTTCGGTCTCTGGCTGCAGCCTCCCAGGTGTCATGATGAATTCCAAAAGCATTCAGTGAACTTTTCAGAGTGTCTTTAAAACGTTTCCTCTGGCCACCATGGGAGCGTTTACCACAACGCAGTTCGCTGTAAAAAATTCGTTTAGGGAGCCTGTGATCTGGCATGCGAGTCAAGTGGCCAGCCCAGCGAATCTGATTCTTCATCAGTAGAGTGTGGATACTGGGCATGGATGCTCTTTCTAGGACTTCAGTGTCTGGAATCTT
>JACEFZ010005772.1:0-19040 GCA_014155875.1 Cepaea nemoralis | reverse complement strand
TCTCACAGGCGTATGTTGCAATGGGAAAGATGCATGCTCTTAAACATCTAATTAATGTAGTTCTGTCTGTCCCATTCCATAATTTATTCAGTTGTTTTAGTTAGTATACTTTATTACCCACACAGTAGTTAATATACTTTATTACCCACACAATTGTCAGAATAACACAGAGCATACAAAGGTTAAAAGTATTCTAGAAAAGAAATAACAAAGAATGTACAATTATTAGAAGTATTCTAGACAGAAACTAACACAGATAGTAAAACTGCTAGGGGGAAGCGTGGTAATGTAGTGTCTTGTACGCTTTCCTGCAGGTCCAGTAATCATTTGTTCGAATTCCCTTTAAGTCAGGACTCTTTATTCCTGACATGTGCTCTCAGGTCGTCCCAGCCTAAAATGTGTACAAGGAAATGTTATGGGAAGTAAAGTCGCCCTATGTGGTATTGAGATATTGACCACGTCACCAGTGAAATGTGTGGGTATGTCTACAACTGTGGGGCTGTGGCCCAGAGAGCCAGGTTAACACAGTGGCTAGGGTGCTTGCCTTCCGGACCCATGATCGGGGCTTCGAATCCCATCTAAGCAGGGATACGTTTACGTTTTCCACCACATGGAGGCTCCGTAGCGAAGTGGTCAAGCTGTCTGCCTCGCGCTGCAAAGGTTGTGGGTTCGTTTCCAGGCTACGTCTTTCGGTTCACGGGTGCATTTTTCTCGGAGACTCCTGGAGGTCGTCGCCTGAGCTACGGAGTTCGTACTTTGCGCAATGCTTTCGGCAGGCCATCCTGCCGAAAGAGACCGAGCCATATGGGATAAAACCCGGGGCAATGAAGTCGATTCTCTCGACTTTTAAGACTTTCTTTAAGACGTATTCCACTGACCTGGGCACCCGGATTGACCTATCCTGAAATGAGTACCTGGAAACTTTCCAGGAAATAAAGGTGGTCGGTCAGATATTGGCCACATCACCTTTCTAATGTCGGCGGGTCTAAAAAAAAACTTGACTAGCACCATATACCCAAAACGCCAAACGATACGAAATGGGGTCTTTCACCCGCTTTAACTGTTAGTAGGGGAAGAGGAGATAGAAGAGAATGACAATGGATGTCAAACTATTAGAAGTGCCAGAGAAGCGGAATAAGATAGAAGGAACAACTGTTAGCATTGTTATAGAAAGGGGAATATAAAGACAGTAAAACTGTTAGAAGTTTTAAAGAAAGGGAATAATAGAGATAATTAAACTTTTAGAAATGTTATAGAAAGAGAATAACAAAGAAAGTAAAATTATTGGTAGAGCTACAGAAAGCTTATAACAATAAAACATGAAAGCTGTTAGAAATATTATAGAAATGGAATAACACGGAAAGTAAAACTATTATTCGTGTTATAGAAAAGAAACAAAAAAAGTGAAACTGCTACAATTATTACACTACATGCAGGTGTTATGCTACAAGTATTACACTACATACAATTGTTACACTACATACAATTATTACACTACATACAATTGTTACACTACATACAATTGTTACACTACATACAGTTGTTACACTACATACAGTTGTTACACTACATACAATTGTTACACTACATACAGTTGTTACACTACATACAGTTGTTACACTACATACAGTTGTTACACTACATACAATTGTTACACTACATACAATTGTTACACTACATACAGTTGTTACACTACATACAGTTGTTACACTACATACAATTGTTACACTACATACAATTGTTACACTACATACAATTGTTACACTACATACAGTTGTTACACTACATACAGTTGTTACACTACATACAATTGTTACACTACATACAGTTGTTACACTACATACAATTGTTACACTACATACAATTATTACCCTACATACAATTGTTACACTACATACAATTATTACACTACATACAGTTGTTACACCACATACAGTTGTTACACTACATACAATTATTACACTACATACAATTGTTACACTACATACAGTTGTTACACCACATACAGTTGTTACACTACATACAATTATTACCCTACATACAATTGTTACACTACATACAGTTGTTACACTACATACAATTATTACACTACATACAATTATTACCCTACATACAATTGTTACACTACATACAGTTGTTACACTACATACAATTATTACACTACATACAATTGTTACACTACATACAGTTGTTACACCACATACAGTTGTTACACTACATACAATTATTACCCTACATACAATTGTTACACTACATACAGTTGTTACACTACATACAATTGTTACACTACATATAGTTGTTACACCACATACAGTTGTTACACTACATACAATTATTACCCTACATACAATTGTTACACTACATACAATTATTACCCTACATACAATTGTTACACTACATACAATTGTTACACTACATACAGTTGTTACACTACATACAATTGTTACACTACATACAGTTGTTACACTACATACAATTGTTACACTACATACAATTGTTACACTACATACAATTGCTACTCTACATACAATTGCTACACTACATACAATTGCTACACTACATACAATTGTTACACTACATACAATTGCTACACTACATACAATTGTTACACTACATACAATTGCTACTCTACATACAATTGCTACACTACATACAATTGTTACACTGCATATAATTATTACACTGCATACAATTGTTACACTACATACAATTGCTACACTATGTACAATTGCTACACTACATACAATTGCTACACTACACACAGTTGTTACACTACATACAATTGCTACACTATGTACAATTGCTACACTACACACAGTTTTTACACTACATACAGTTTTTACACTACGTACAATTGCTACACTACGTACAATTGCTACACTACGTACAATTGCTACACTACACACAGTTTTTACACTACATACAGTTGTTACACTACATACAATTGCTACACTACGTACAATTGCTACACTACACACAGTTTTTACACTACATACAGTTGTTACACTACGTACAATTGCTACACTACATACAATTGCTACACTACATACAATTGCTACACTTGTTAGTTAGTTAGTCAGTCAGTCAGTCAGTCAATCAATCAGTCAGTCAGTCAGTCAGTCGAGGTTCCAACTTCACGGCAACGGGTCGTCCCCATTATGCTCCATTCCTGTGCCAGTGAATATCACTCAAAATACTCCCCCTGTCCAGTGTGAAAAGTGGAACAGACAGGAGTCTCGGCAGTCCAACAGCCCGCACAGGTATACTGTGCTTAATGCCACCGCCAGAATGCCAACGCAAAAGTCCTCCACAGAAACCACAGTTCATCGTCGATGGAATCGGCAGTCACCAGAAAGACCTCATTGACCCAGGTTTTCTCACATGGCTCTGTCTCTATCCACAGGGCGACCCGCCGAAAGCATCGGATAAAGCACGAACTCCGTAGCTCCAGCGTCGACTCCCATGAGTCTCCTGAAAAATGCACTCGTGAACCGAAAAGGCAAATCAGTAATTTCAGCAACTGCCGGTAGCCATTGTTCTGAACATGCAGTTCACTGTACAAACAAAAGCGGACATCTAAAAGCATTCCACGTGAATATCACAGCTCACAGAGTCGCGCCACGCACTCATTCAATAGCAGGGCGACGGAACTATATACTACCAGTCCAACATGAGGAAAATGCGAAATGCAAACCGCAGCCACAAGGATAAATACTCCAGAGGCCGTAGCGGTTCAATGCTTAACCGCTATGCTGGGGACCGGAAATACATACATTTGCTACACTGCATACAATTGTTACACTACATACATTTGCTACACTACATACAGTTGCTACACTACATACAGTTACTACACTACATACACTTGTTACAGAAGGGCGGACGCCCAGGTGGGTAAAGATATTAGAGTTATCTTAGTGCCTTTTTAAAATGTTGCATGTTCAACGCCGATTTGATTTTCTAGGCAATTGTACGAGGGTAAGTTAATAAGTAAATCACACATGGCTGTAGAAAAATAACTAAATATGATAACTTGAAACCAGTATATTTTTATACATACATTGTCCCTTTATGTCTCAACATAATTTCCACCAACATCGACGCTCTTATCCCTTCGTTTCATCAGACCTCCCAAACCGGCTGCATAGAACTGCGTGCTCTGTGTTCTAAACCACGTTTTCACTTCACATTCAACTCCGGCGTCACTCGCGAAATGTCTCCTGCCAAGGTGGATTTTCAGTGTTTATGCTGACAAATGTTTATCCCGTAAAGCGGTGCATAGCTGGGTAGAAAACGTTACGAGGGTGAGTCAATAAGTAAGTCACACAGTTATGTGGATGGCAGGTAAATGAAATAAAGGGACAACGTATGTAAAAAAATAAACCGGTTTCAAGTTATCATATTTAGTTATTTTTCTACAGCCATTTGTGACTTACTTATTAACATACCCTCGTCCGTTCAATGGTTTACCATTACTTTATGAACGAGCACTGAACACTTACATCCAACTTAATATCAGTGTAGGGGTTGAACTGCCTACTTCGCCATAAGCGCACTGGAAGTTTAAGAACCAGTGCTCTTAACCTTACGGCCAGGACGGCGTCCACACCTGTGGTAATGTGTAGTAGCTTAGCGAGTGGTTTCGATGTCAAGGCGCCTGAACGTCTATTCATTCCCCAGGTCAGATATTAAATGGAGCGCCTTGGAGGGAGCAGAGTTAAACCTTATAAACATCAACAACTTCCAGTCTATGTTATTGCCACGTATCACTCCATGATGCTCAGGGGACCGCCGAGAGATCAACGGCAACAAGTTAGTACTAGTGGTCCTTGTAGCTTGAGTAATTGTTTTTATTTTTTTTTTCGTTTAAGCGCCAGTGCGATATCTGTAGTTTTTTTGTTTGTTATGGTAATGGTATCGCGGAGGCTAGCACGTTTGCATGGTGGCTCGGTGCTCCAGGGTTCAAATTCGCAATAAAGTTGATTTATAACCGTTGCCCTAACCCGGCTCCCACTGTAGTGGAACATACACCATATATTTTACTGAAGCAATTCTAAAGTGAAGCCACTCTAAATGAAGTTGAGTCAATTTAGGTTGGTCGTCAAACCACTTCAAGGGGCCGACGGAAAACTATGAATAACAACTGTTGGTTGGTTTGTGTTGCCGACATTTATCATAGCATCCATCGCTTGCTGGTTTATTTATGAACAAACGGGGATACCACCATATATTGAATACACATCAATGTATTTTCCTATGTCTGTTGGGATAACACGTGCTCACCATTCGAACAGTATCGGTCACTATTTGTGTTGTGTATTTTAGCCTAACTATGATTTTTCTATCCACTTCATACGATATGTTGTTTGTCCATCAAGAATGATGATGACCATTCATTTCATCCAGTGGGGTTGAAAGTATGGAGCCGTGAGTTCTAAGATATGTTCTTTGACAATGAGGGCAAAGAATGCTTGACGTTCCAGGAGGAGGAGGATCTCCTGCAGTAGTTTTTCTGTCCAGCCTTTTCATATGATATATAACTCTACAGTATGCACCTGACGAGATATACCAGGCAATAAATTATGCAACCTACTGTCGGTGGTTTTTGTGTTTTAAGTGTCCCCAATAAATCCCATTACGGTAAAGGATTGCGTTCACCTCGACCTTGTCGCCAGTAACACCTGACTTTGAATAACCAATGATATGCCAGATAAGTGGATCCGGAAAATTGATTGGCGTACGCCGCCACTCTGAGGTTGTTATATAGTGACAGGCGGAGTGAGAAGATTAGAAGATGTTCCAAAAATACGCTCGAAATATTTATTTGCCAGCAAAGTATGAAATTCATTTTATAATTTATGGTATGCTTGTCATTTCTTCTTCTTCTTCTTCTTCTTCTTCTTCTTCTTCTTCTTCTTCTTCTTCTTCTTCTTCTTCTTCTTCTTCTTCTTCTTCTTCTTCTTCTTCTTCTTCTTCTTCCTCCTCCTCCTCCTCCTCCTCCTCCTCCTCCTTCTCCTCCTACTACTACTACTACTACAACTACTTTTTTCGCATATTCTATTACAGGACATCGTTGTCAACACCAGTATTTTACCGCTGGTGTTGATTTCTTGGCAATATTACGCTCAGTAGTTTGCCATTGCTTTCTGAGCGGCCGGCTCACATATCCCGTTAGTAACGGGCGCGGCGAGAACCGCTACCGATTCTCGCGCAGCTGCGTTTGCTCACGTGAATAAACGGGATTTTGGAGAAAGTCGCTAACGCCTTGGCCACGGCGACCGGCACTACTACTACTACTACTACTACTACTACTACTACTACTACTACTACTACTACTACTACTGCTGCTGCTGCTGCTGCTGCTACTGCTGCTGCTGCTGCTGCTACTACTACTGCTGCTACTGCTGCTGCTGCTACTGCTGCTGCTACTTGTCAGGGTCTTAAACTTGGCTCGCTAACCTAACACATGTGAGACAGTACAAGTACAACGTGATTTGACGTAAGACTCAACGACACACCGTTCAATGGATTTATTCACGGATCAAATACATTACGATGATCACAGCAATATATACGTAATACTTCAATACACTTACATCCACAATACAGCTCACAAGTCTAACATTCAAGATGTTCAGACACTCGACTTTCAGCACAGAAACCACACAACGCCTTTCTCTCTATCTTGCGTCCGTCCAAGTCCGTGTCCCAGAGCTGTCTCCCGCTAGTTCGCCACTTGCCTCCCACCTCAGGTGGCTTCACGAGGCGTGCGTGCGTTTAGCGTCGTCCTGGCCTGACCGCTGGTCGCTCGTCAGCCAGCAGTCTTGCAGGCCGGTAACTACTACTCGCCTGGCGGCGTAACGAAGTTCCTGCATCCCTACTGGGAGCTAAGTCGCCTGGCGGGCGTAACGATGTCGCTGCATCACTGTACCCTTTCTGGACTCTGACACTACTGCTGCTGCTGCTGCTGCTGCTACTACTACTACTGCTGCTGCTGCTACTGCTGCTGCTGCTGCTACTACTACTACTACTACTGCTGCTGCTGCTGCTACTACTACTACTACTACTGCTGCTGCTGCTGCTGATGCCCCTCTCCTCTTTTCCTTCTCATTCCATTCCCCCTCCCCATCCCCTTGTACATTTATGCACGCCTGTGGTGAAACCTCCGCAACGCTTAGGGTGTAACACCACCCACATGATAAATCCAAGGAGGGGTGTAGTGGGGGAGGGGGAAAAGGGGGGGGGTGGGCTACTCCTTATATGTCCACATGTTGTCCCAACTGTTAGTGAACTTATAAACTATCACATCTCTCTCTCTCTCTCTCTCTCTCTCTCTCTCTCTCTCTCTCTCTCTCTCTCTCTCTCTCTCTCTCTCTCTCTCTTTCTCCCCCCCCCCCCCCATCTCTCTCCCCCTTGCTTGCGACTTGGACAGAAGGTTATGGGTCATGCTGTCTGTGTGATCGGGCATACATAATTATGGAACTTTGTTGAAGTTGTCAATAGGGGGGTCATTCCGGAGTTGTTCTTATTATTAACTTGTTTAGTTGTTAGTTTTCTATTTCCAGAAGTACCTTTTTCTTACTGTCTTGTTGTACCCTTTTTTCTTGTACTCTGAGTTGAGGTTTCCAGATCATTTGCGGGTGATTTGGAAGCAAACCGCTTTGTGTTGATTTCCATGGCATGAGGCGTCGGCCGCCTAGAAAGCAATGGCCCCTAACATTGCATAGTAAATTACAAACAGTCAATAAATGGTAGGGATGATTGCAACGTCCTGTAAAAGGGCATGTAACCAACATTTAACTTCTATCCTGGCCTGTAGAGGTACCTTGCGGTCGTAGCTACCCCTTTCCCTTCTGCATCGGCGTGTAGAGGTACCAGTTTGGTCATGCGTAGGGTTGCCAGATATGCAACTGAGAAACCGGGACATTTTTCTGAAACATAAGAAGAATCAATGATGTTACACAAATTAATACTGTCACTTAAGAGAGGTTTGAAGTCAAGAGGCTCTAGGTTCGTTGCGCTAGGTTTTATCCCATATGGTCTATTTCCACAGAGCGACCTGTGCTTATAGTTTAGCTTGGAACCAATTCTGTACGTGTCACAACAGACGGAAACCGACTAACTGCACTGACCACAGGGTGTTAAAAACGAAAATACTGCGTTTGCACGTGCGGGTATTTGATGATTCCAAATTAAATAATTCTACCAAATTAAACAGTCCGTAGGTCAGGATGGCCGAATGGATAAGAACGCATGTTCTTAAACATCCTGTGTGCTGATGCCGGGGTAAGGGGTTCAACCCCCTACACCGGACAGTTGGACTAAAATGTTGACCTCTCGTCCTTGACTTGAGGGCGTAAATTACAAGTACCTCTGAAGTCGGAGTGGGTTCGCCTGACGGTGAGGGACACTGTTAATAGTGACAGCTAATCCACACGCAAAATTCAGACCAGCATTACTAGATGTAGTGTATATGGACTATGGACTACGCTTGAGTTCAAAGCGAGCGAGCGCAGTAAAAAAAAAACCAGTCCTACCAAATTAAATAGTCCTACCAAATTAAATAATCCTACCAAATTACAATAGAGAAAGATTTGGATTTAATTAAATCTTTATTTGACAGGAAAAGAAATCAGGAGCAAACAGGCGTCTGAAAAGCATCCTTCGAGACAGTGAATTATTTCATAAAACACTCGAAGACCGGGAGGGTTGACAACCATAGTCGTGTAGTCTTGTCTCTTCTATCCTGGAGCGATGATGTACCTTACGGCCTTGTCTAATTTTTTTTTCCCTTCTTATCTACTCTGGGGGGTTGGTGTACGTTACTGCATTGTCTTGATAATTAGGTTGATAGTTGGGTGAGTGGATATTTAGTTTAATAGTATGAATGGATACTTTGGTAGTTATGTAGATAATTTAGTATATAGTTTCATGCATGGATACTTTGATGTTGTGTGGAGTACATTACCTGGACATAACATTAAAATACACTTAGATTTCAGGCGTGCTGCTGTGCACTGGTGATGAACGTGTAATCTGACGTTCACTTATGAATTGGCTTTCGTTGTGTTAGCCATTTCAACGGATAGTTGTGCAGTTTAGCCGCGGACCCCTTCCATTGTTTCTTTGTACCATTACCCTACCCCTGTCAACTTCAGAAGAGAAGTTATATTAGGGCCCATCCTTGCTTCAGATTAATAATCTCGTGACCGAGTCAGCCACAAATAGCATATTAATTTGAAAGTGATTGTTATCCAAAGAGGGTAATGGCTTGATATCATAGCCCACCTCTAGTGAGGAAGCCATACTTATACTGGCAGGAGGCCAGGCTGTATTTTAGTTTCTTTTACATGTCGAACATCGGCGTGAAAACAAAGAAACCCGACAAGATGGCAGGCAAGACCCAAATGCCTACTGCAGGAAACAGAAGAAAAAGGGTTCCGGTGGGTATGCAAAGAAGAAGAGGTGGTCTCAGAGAAAAGTCCGAGACAAGTTGAAAATCTTGATCCTTTTCGACAAGCCACCAATTACGAGCTGCACAATGAGGTGCCCAGTTACAACGGGATAAGGAGAACGCACTTGCGTAATTGTTGTATCCTCTTTCGTTAGAACTTTAAAAAACATTTAGTAGTCATTTACTCTCTGTGGCTAAGGGCTTGCGAACGCGGTTTGTGAGCCCGTTATCCGGGTTCGAAACACAGCGGTGCTGGTTTTTTTCGAAAAAGGTATAGGGGTGCCGGTCGTTCAGAAAGCAATGGCAAACTACTGAACGTAACACTTGCCTAGTACATCAACAGCAGCTGAAAATGTTGGTGATGACTGCAACGTCCCGTAAGGGATACGCAACAAAATTTTACTTATATGCTGCTTCTGCGTGGCTAGCACGACAAGGAAGGTATCGCAATGTTAACGGCTTGTGTATAGTTTGAGAGGCCTGGATTGGTATCCCTCATTGAAATGATTTATTACAGAGAGAGCAGAATACAACGATTGTGTCAGGTGAGCCAGTTCTGAGACACAATCATGTGTGTCAGGGCTAATGTTTGAATGGGGTATAGCAACACGAGAAGACTGAATAATGGGAAACCCCATCGTGCAATGTGTTAGTGCAGTGGTTTCTCAACCTTTTTTTGGCCCGTGCCCCCCTTCACCCTATTTTCAGAACGTCATTCTCCCCCCCCCCCCCCTATCAAAAATTTGGCCCGTGCCCCCCTTCACCATATTTTCAGAACGTCATCCCCCCTCCCATTTTATATTTCCTACCTAAAAATCCCCCTACCCCTACACAGTTACGTAAAAATGGAAGGTAAATTTAATAGCATATACTAAAACAAGTCTAGACATCCACATAAAACGTGATTTGTGGTCTGCTTACTTTATAAAATGAATTTTAGAAGGATGAGACGTACATAACTAAAGTATGAAGGGAAAAAACAATATCAAGCAATCGGTTCTTGTATAATGCGATCTTGAAATGGTCTTCATTTCCCCCCCCCCCCCCCCGGAAACCCTAAAATTCCCCCCTGGGGGGAATTCCCCACCGGTTGAGAACCATTGTGTTAGTGAATATGGATAGCAGCTTGAGGCTACGGTGTTCCAATTATTATGTTGACATGTGACTGAGCACCATAAACCTCCCCCGCCCTAAACGAGAATCAATTCCGCTTAGTGGCTGGAGCCTAAACTCAAATTCAGGTCATAGGCAGTACATCATACCACTGGGGTTCAGCGGATTGGTGGATAGGACAGTTCGGTAGTTTGATGATGCAGAATTAGTAGTCGGGTGCAAGAATAATTAGATAGTTAGATATTTGAAGGTACGAAGATGGGCGGTTATGTAAGAGATTTAGTAGATGGGTGTGTGGGTACTTAGGTAGAAAGCTAGATTAGTAGTCGAAAGGTTATTGGTCATGTTGGTTGTTAGGTAGAAAGTTAGAACAGTAGCCCAAAGAAAAGGGGATATGTTGATAGTTAGGTAGAAAGTTAGATCAGTAAACGAGAGGTAGGTGGGTATTAGGTAGTTAGGTAGACAGATCCGTGGACGAGAGGTAGGTGAGTATGTAGGTTGTTAGGTAGACAGTTAGATTTGTGGACGAGAGGTAGGTGGGTATGTAGGTTGTTAGGTAGGCAGTTAGATCTGTGGACGAGAAGTAGGTGAGTATGTAGGAGTTAGGTAGAAAGTTGGATCTATGGACGAGAGGTAGGTGGGTATGTAGGTAGTTAGGTAGGCAGTTAGATTTGTGGACGAGAGGTAGGTGAGTATGTAGGTAGTTAGGTAGAAAGTTGGATTTGTGGACGAGAGGTAGGTGAGTATGTAGGTAGTTAGGTAGAAAGTTAGATCTGTGGACGAGAGGTAGGTGAGTATGTAGGTAGTTAGATAGAAAGTTGGATCTGTGGACGAGAGGTAGGTGAGTATGTATGTAGTTAAGTAGAAAGTTAGATCTGTGGACGAGAGGTAGGTGAGTATGTAGGTAGTTAGGTAGGCAGTTAGATATGTGGACGAGAGGTAGGTGAGTATGTAGGTAGTTAGATAGAAAGTTAGATCTGCGGACGAGAGGTAGGTGAGTATGTAGGTAGTTAGGTAGAAAGTTAGATCTGTGGACGAGAGGTAGGTGAGTATGTAGGTAGTTAGGTAGGCAGTTAGATATGTGGACGAGAGGTAGGTGAGTATGTAGGTAGTTAGATAGAAAGTTAGATCTGCGGACGAGAGGTAGGTGAGTATGTAGGTAGTTAGGTAGAAAGTTAGATCTGTGGACGAGAGGTAAGTGGGTATGTAGGTAGTTAGGTAGAAAGTTAGATCTGTGGACGAGAGGTAGGTGAGTATGTAGGTAGTTAAGTAGAAAGTTAGATCTGTGGAGGAGAGATAGATGGGTATGTATTTGGTTAGGTGGAAAGTTAGATCTATGGACGAGAGGTAGGTGAGTATGTAGGTAGTTAAGTAGAATGTTGGATCTGTGGACGAGAGGTAGGTGAGTATGTAGGTAGTTAGGTAGAAAGTTGGATCTGTGGACGAGAGGTAGGTAAGTATGTAGGTAGTTAAGTAGAAAGTTAGATCTGTGGACGAGAGGTAGGTGAGTATGTAGGTAGTTAGGTAGAAAGTTAGATCTGTGGACGAGAGGTAGGTGAGTATGATAGGTAGTTAGGTAGAAAGTTAGATCTGTGGACGAGAGGTAGGTGGGTATTAGGTAGTTCGGTAGAAAGATCAGTAGACGAGAGGTAAGTGGGTTTACGGGTATTTAGGTTGAAAGTTAGATCAGTAGATTAAATATGGAGGGGTATGTAGGTAATTAGTTAGAATGTCAGACCATTGGACGTGGGGACTTCGGTGTCTTCGTTATGTAAGGGGGTCACCATGGCGTAGTGTTTAAGCCCCCTGCTCGCGCTCCGAAGGTTGTGGGTTCGTTTTCATATCTGGTATTCGATTTACGAGAGTAGTTTTCTCAGAGACGCCTGGGATTTGGAGTCGTGCTTTGTGTGACGCTTTCGGCAGACCGTTTTATATTTGATCAAATCCGACACAATAAAGTCGATGCGCTTGCCTTCAAACTCATTGTAAACATTAGTGGAGTTGGTGGGGTATTTGTTTAACTGCACATTGGTAAGTTAGCAGTAACACAATAATACACTCATTGTCACAATGTTTAGCTGAACATTGGTAAGTCAGCAGTAACACAATAATACACGCATTGTCACAATGTTTAGCTGAACATTGGTAAGTCAGCAGTAACACAATAATACACTCATTGTAACAATGTTTAGCTGAACATTGGTAAGCCAGCAGTAACACAATAATACACGCATTGTCACAATGTTTAGCTGAACATTGGTAAGTCAGCAGTAACACAGCAATACACTCATTGTCACAATGTTTAGCTGAACATTGGTAAGTCAGCAGTAACACAGCAATACACTCATTGTCACAATGTTTAGCTGAACATTGGTAAGTCAGCAGTAACACAGCAATACACTCATTGTCACAATGTTTAGCTGAACATTGGTAAGTCAGCAGTAACACAATAATACACTCATTGTCACAATGTTTAGCTAAACATTGGTAAGTCAGCAGTAACACAATAATACACTCATTGTCACAATGTTTAGCTAAACATTGGTAAGTCAGCAGTAACACAATAATACACTCATTGTCACAATGTTTAGCTGAACATTGGTAAGTCAACAGTAACACAATAATACACTCATTGTCACAATGTTTAGCTAAACATTGGTAAGTCAGCAGTAACACAATAATACACGCATTGTCACAGCGGTTAGCTGAACATTGGTAAGTAAGCAGTAACACAATGATACACTCATTGTCACAATGTTTAGCTGAACATTGGTAAGTCAGCAGTAACACAATAATACACTCATTGTCACAATGTTTAGCTGACAATTGGTAAGTCAGCAGTAACACAATAATACACTCATTGTCACAATGTTTAGCTGAACATTGGTAAGTCAGCAGTAATACAATAATACACTCATTGTCACAGCGGTTAGCTGAACATTGGTAAGTCAGCAGTAACACAATAATACACTCATTGTCACAATGTTTAGCTGAACATTGGTAAGTCAGCAGTAACACAATAATACACTCATTGTCACAATGTTTAGTTTAGCAATAGACATTGAACGCAGAGAGCGGGAAGTGTAGTGTCTCCCAGCCTGGTGATCGTGTGGTTAAATCCCCCTCGAGATGGGAATTGTTATTTTTGTTTTAATTGACCTGGGCTACCATAAAAAGATCCAGCCTAAAATTATCATCACAATGCGCCATTCCGATAAGCGTGGACGGTCATGTTTTGCCATCTCTCACGATCACTAGACTCGTGGATTAGTTTTGTGTTTTGTCTCGACCATGCCATGTAGTCAAGCCATCCAGATTTTACTTCTCTGTCATGCCCTTGTTCTTTTCCCTTCAATCCTGTCAGTTGTCAACAAATTCTCTAGTTTATTTCTTCTCTTAATGCGACGCTTTCGGCGGGTCGCCCTGCGGATAAAGACAGAGCCATGTAAGAAAACCCGGGTCAATGAGGTCTTTCTGGTGACTGCTGATTCCATCGACGATGAACTGTGGTTTTGCTTGCTTGCTTGCTTGTGTTCGTTGGCTTGAGCTCCAACGCGAAGTCCTGTATGTCGGATGAAGGCATCCTGTTGTCCAACATCAGTGTGATGTCATACAGGACCTGAGTTTTGCGTGAGTATCCGTTGTCCCATGTCTGGCTTATTGGTGTGCAGACTGGTGGTTCCTCGCCGTACAGGCAGACACTCTCCGACTTCGGAGGAATCGGCGATCCTACTGACCTTAGCCAGGACCCCGAAGGGACCTGTTGCCCAGGACGCTCGACGAGGACGCGTCAATAGGTCTTGGCCATATATACCCCGGCCCTGGTGCCTTGGAAACACCTCTGCGTCCCAACAGTGGTTTTCGTGGAGGCCTTTTGTGTTGGCATTCTGGCTGCGGCATTATGCACAGTGTACCTGTGTGGGCTGTTGGATTGCGGAGACTCCTGTCTGTTCCACTTTTCACATTGGTCAGTGGGGAACATTTTGTGTGATATTCACTGGCACAGGAACGGAGCATAATGGGGACGACCCGTTGCCGTGAAGTTGGAACCTCGACTAATTAACTAACTATTTCTTCTCACAGCGTGCCAAAAAGATGTTGACTGTCTACGTCTACAGTATGTACGTCTGCAGTATGTACCTGACGAGATGCAGCGAAATATGCCAGGCAATAAATCGTGCAATCTATTGTTTGTGTCTTCGTTATTCAAATTCATCACGGGAAAACATTGTTTTGAATGTCTACGTCTAATTTATCTAACCAGATTACGGTTTTCATTTGTTTCTTGTAGAACTCGGTAAAATAGTTACCAGAAAATGTCCTTGGAAGCAAAGGTGATTATATTTACTTACAGCATCACCTGTCGCTTGCGGCTTGCAAGAATGGAACTTTAGCGCCATATATCTCTTGATATTCCAAAAGGCGTGGAAAACGGTCCTTTGCTTACTTTAATTACCAATACAAAAACTAGTAGGATAAAAGACAGTGATTATGATAAGCTACAATCAGCAATGTGATAACTGGTTAATGTGATGATGCGAAGTAGAACGTTCAATGGTTCGTTGTCTCTTGTTCCAGTTTTGTGCATGACCACAATAGCAGATAATAGCAAAGAGATTTGTTATCTCAGAATAATAGTGTGATCTGGCGCGGCGTCCGTGCGGTGTGTTATACATGTCTGTATAAATATATACACTATAAGTGCGCACTATACTCGTGTAGTCAAATTATACCAACGATTGATACTGTACATTTGAATTTAACTTGTATTAGATTTAACGGATTTCAATCATTCGATATGTAATTATTTAGTGTTGTTGGGGGATTATTTTGGGCATTGTCATAATTCAGACCATTTGTTCCGTTTCCGCTGAAGTATTGTGCTTAGTTTAATTAAAGTGGGTAGGCTGTTTTCTTCCATTTACAACCGCGCTCTGGTTAACCGATATGAGCGTGCTGAAAGTAACACGGGTTACAAGCAGCAAGTGGAATACATTCATAGGTATTCATCAGCACTCATTGAAAGAATTGGTTATTGGAGGACACTAGACAATATACACATTGAAAGCTATTGGCACACCCTTATTGAACCATTCAAAATGAGGAAGCGCCTCGCCAATCATGTCCTTGAGCACGTGGCCGTCTGGACACGCTGAAAGTGCTCTTGAAGAACACAGCTGCCCTGACCTTATTCAACCTTCGGTGTGTCGGTTGGACATAACTGGTGTCGTTGTCGGGTTGTTTGGCCAAGACATTAATTACTCCACACTTGACTGCCACCAGACTTCTTCGATACGCACATTGAACGTGCCGTGCATTTAGATGTAGGTGTGTTTAATATGTACTTCCCTTAGAGCAGACACTCGAACGCGCCAGTGGACAGTGTAGGCATGTGTTTTGCTTGTGAAGTTGTGTTATACACACATCGGATACAACAATCGTTTTACTGTTGGATATACAACACTCCGGACAATCTCGTAAACATCTGTACTAGTTGTCTCAACTATGCGGGGTGGCTATTGCGCGTGTGTGTAACAGAACCAGATAGCTAACCATGACATCATTTATATCCAAGATCTACTCTTTGGGACAAGGATTTCATTCGGCAGTTACGTTTGTGAACAAATCCGATGTAAGTGAGTGTTTTTGTTGGGTCTCATTCTGTGGCAAACGTCTGGGCATAACTTAATAATGAGTGCCATCATTCACTTGTAATGTTCTTACCTTGTCATGTTCTTTCTTATCTTGTAATGTTCTTACCTTGTCATGTTCTTGTCTTATAATCTTCTTCCCTTATATTATTCCTACCTTGTAATTTTCTTAACTTGTAATATTCTTACCTTGTAATGTTCTTACCTTGTAATGTTCTTATTTTATAATGTTCTTACCTTGTTGTGTTCTTATTTTATAATGTTCTTAGCTTTTAATGTTCTTATTTTATAATTTTCTTACCTTGTAATATTGTTATCTTGTAATGTTCTTATTTTATAATGTTCTTACCTTGTAATGTGCTTATTTTATAATGTTCTTACTTTGTAACGTTCTTTTTTATTATGCTATTACAGTGTAATGTTTTTTTTATAATGTTCTTACCCTGTAATGTTCTTATTTTATAATGTTCTTACCTTGTAATGTTCTTTTTTTATTATGCTCTTACCTTGTAATGTTCTTATTTATAATGCTCTTACCTTGTAATGTTCTTATTTTATAATGCTGTTACCTTGTAATGTTCTTATTTTATAATTTTCTTATCTTGTAATATTCTTTAAGATGTTGGTTCTTTAAGAGTTAGTAAAATCTTTAGCATGTCTTTGAAATGCTTTCTAGTTCATCTCGGGGAAGGAAGGGGTGTTTACCCTTTTCTGTTTCACATTAACAGTATGTTACTGAGTGGGTCAATTGGATGAAATATTGTCTTATGTTGCCATGTAGTTAAACAAAGATTTTATCAATTACCGCAGACTAAGAAATAAAGTTAAATATGAAATCCGCAGGATAAAGAAAGATCATTTCAAAAATTTGATTGTAGATAAATCAAATAAGACAAATATATGGAAGGCTATTAACTCGCTAACCAACAAGAAACACTCTTCAGAGTCAGCAATACCGAGCACTATAACATGCAAGGATTTCAGTTGCTTCTTTCAATCAGAAATAGAGAATCTAAAGTCCTCAATACCAGACTCAGCTTGTAATTTAAGCTCACTGTCATCATTCTGTGAAGAGAAATGCTCTAGAAATATTCCCCTTGAGATTCCCTTGATGCCTGTTGCAGAAGTATATAAATATCTCTCAAATCTCAAAGCAACAAATTCAGAAGGCCTAGATGGTATCAGTAATAGAATTCTTCACTGTGCCGCACCAGTTATTAGTGCGGAGTGACTATTCGCAATGGAATTGCGAATATAAAAAAATTATATTGGCAATCGAAGTAGGTCACGTGATTATTCCTATGCGTGTGTCCACATTACAATATTTTGTTGATCCATTAACGTGTCCTCAGTAGCATAGTGGTTAGTGTTTCCGCCTGGTACACGGGAGCTCCAGGTTTTTTTTTCCTCCATTTTCAGGAGTTAGGTGACACCAATGCTAGTCTGATGATTTCGCTTTAGGCATATGTTTTCTACGGATTTTGTGTATTAGGTGTTGTTTATCTTGCTCCGCAAGAACCTGCACACTTGTCTTTCTGTTCTTATCTGTCCTCTACTTTTGTTATCTTGGGAAAGGAGCTTAGCCACCCGAACACGAGTTCTCTCTCTCTCTCTCTCTCTCTCTCTCTCTCTCTCTCTCTCTCTCTCTCTCTCTCTCTCTCTCTCTCTCTCTCTCTCTCTCTCTCTCTCGCTCTAAGTCTCGATCTCCCACCTCTCCCTTTCTTGTCTTTACCACTCTTTAATGTCTTTCAATACATCTTTCTCATATCTCTGACTCTCACACTATCTTCGTTATCTATCTTTCTCCTCTCTCTTTTCCACCTGCTTCAGATATACCGGGTTTTCCTGCACTTTATAATATGCGTAGCATTTCCTTTTCCTTGTTTATTTATTAATTAATGAGGCCAGTCAATCGAAAGCCTGGTGTTTGAATTGCCTAATCATGTCTTGCATATTACTGTCAGCTTGGACCAGAACAGAGTCACTCAGATAGGATGCAATGGAGGCCATAGAAAGTGTCAAAATTAAGAGAATCATCACTGCTGCGATATTATCAGGACATAAATAGTAGGACGGTAACGTAAACAAACATGGAAAAGTTAACAATTCTTGAACTCGCCTGGGGACAGAATTATTTGTAGGGATCGTTATTATTATTTGTATTGGGGATACCTGTTCTGGAAAACTATTCTTGATATTTAAAACAGGACTAACGTAATGTAAAAATAAAACGGGATGCCAAAAGAACGGACAGAAGTAAGAAGAAGAGTGATTCATTAACCCTTTAAATTACCTAAGTCCTTTCAGGACCCATCCCCCACTGGTCCAAGTCTGACACCCAGCTCGTGCCTGTGGCTCCTAGTAGCTGTCAGCATGCGACAGCGGCCACCCCCCGGGCAACAGCTGTGAGAGGCTGGCTAAACCAGGCATGGGTATCCGATTTGGTGTCAAACCAAGAGGTAAACTAGGGTATGCCTACCCAGCATGTGAAGACAGGATTCGGCAGACTGCGCGGAAGAAATCATTCTTGATTCAACGGGCAAGATGGCGTTTACCTGCAAAGCGTTGTGGAACGTAATGAGCACGGCAAGGCACGTAGAGCGCCCTGGTCATCCACTGCACCTGTATTCGTCTCCAGTTGTCTCGACTTGTCTTGCCACTGGACTCAGATGGACTCAGGCGAGAGAGTGAGGTCGACGAATTGCGCAACTCTTCCTCACTTTAATCCAAGTCATCGCGCAAGTCATTCTTCATCCAACGTTCGCCCTGTGGCGATGGGCGAGCGGCAAAGCGGCAGGCGTGGGTACGCTGGCAGCCGTAGT
>JACEFZ010005771.1:0-19098 GCA_014155875.1 Cepaea nemoralis | reverse complement strand
ACACATATATATGCATACTCACACAACACAACAGGCCTAGTCCATTGACTAACAATCATAAGCCTCCTATTGTGACTGCTTGATGGTGGAATTTATACTACTAGTGTGTGGACAGTCTATCAGATGATATATAAATGTCATGGGAGAATGATAGATCAATGGATGTCCTCCCACAGACATGGAACGAAACAATAAAAGGACTTCAACTGCAGCTCAATAAATGGGATGTCCTGTTGTTTATGGTAAAAACTTTTCCACATAAAGGGAAATGAGAATCCTGATGTAAAAAATGGTGTACCAGTGCATCACCAAATGTTTCAACAGCACCCGTCTTCATAAATTTGTTTTCATTATATATATATATATATACAGTGATAATATAAAAAGATCTAATGGACTATTAGAGCGAGAAGAGACAGACTCACACATGCATATACTAATCTATTATTAAATATTAAAATATATGCTGATGATAAAGTATTGCAATCCACGTAAAAGAATGGTATAGTAAAGCTAATATCCTTAACTCAAAAATAATAAACAAAAAAAAAAATGGTGAAAATTCACATCTTCACATAGCAAAAAACAAAGATAATGCATACAGATAAAACTACTATGGAGAAAGAAATATATGTTAATGAGGAAAAATTGGAGGTGGTGTAAAAATTTAGATATCTTGGGTCATTGATTACCGACAATGGTGACACAATGAAAGAAATATGAATATCTATTGCTCTTCGGAAACTAAAATCACCTTTGAAGTTGGAGTGGGTTCGCCTGATGGAGAGGGACAGTGTTAATAGGGAAAGCTAATCCACATGCAAAATTCAGTCCAGCACTACTAGAAGTAGCATGTATGTATGGATTACGCTTGAGTTCAAAAGTGAGCGAGCGCCCCCCCCCCCCCCCCCCCCACCCAAAAAAAAAAAAATAGAGAGTAGGACAGAACTACAAAAAAATGAGATTTTTAAGAGAATGGATCTTTCCCATTACAACATACGCCCAAGAGGCCTGGACGCTTATTAAACAAGCTGAACAGCGCATAAATTGCCTTTCAATTATAAAACATTAAATGTTATAGACGAATTCTAAGTATATGATATCTTGGATGGATACAGAAAAGAACAATTGCGCCCATACGACAACTTGACAAGTGCAGAATTGTAGGTTGGCTACTAAAGACGATAAAACAAAGAAAATTTAATATTTTGGTCACTTGAAACGTCACGTAATGTGGAGAGAACAATAATGGAGGGGTAGTATATGCTCGAGCAGAAAGGAAGAAGAAGCCAAAGAGAAGATAGGTGCAGGATGTGGCAGATGATCTCCAGGAGATGGGTGTATCGGATGCGGGACATCTTGCTTTATGCTTGTGACCGTGAAGTTTTCCGCTGAAATGTTGTTATGGGAGCGAGGTTCTGCAAAGGACATGCTACAGAATGAATTAACAGGAATACGATGTGAAATAAGTGCAGGGTAAACAGAAATACGATGTTAGATAAACTATGAAACAACTGAAACGCATACGTACATAGAACAGCTGGGAAATTGATACTGAAACATTCACCCAGAAACGTACAGCACTGCACCCGGAGACCCGCTTCACGTGAATGACCCTGGGCGGTGACATCGTTGGGCGTTGCCGAGTATGAATTTGCGATACTTGTTATTCGATTACAAGTCTTCGCAATGAGTTAGTCAATAAGCAAACCAGATGATATTGGAATGGTGATGTTGTTGGTGATATAATTATTTTAGTAATGAAGAAACAGAAATGGAAAAGATTAAAATTAATATCCCAGAAATGAGCTGGAAAGGATCTGCTAAAAGTAGTAACAGACAAACAACTTGGGCGAGAATCGATAGCGGTTCTCGCCGTTTTGTTAACTTAGGGTATATAGGAGCCGGTCGCTCAGAAAGTAATGGCAAACTACTGAGCGTAATCTTGCCAAGAAATCAACAATCAGCTAAAAGATGCTGATGTTGACAGAGATGCCCTGTAAAAGGATATGCGGAAAAAAAGACAAACGCACAATGATGTATGCAAGACATGATACATACTAAAAAGAAGCATTGATTGATTGATTGATTTAGGAACCGACATCACAGCATTCGGGGCATTCCCATAAGCGCTCCGTCCCCACCCTCAGAAGCCAGCCAAGGGTTCCAACCCCAATAGTACCAGTAGCAATCTGATTATATGTCCGTCTCGCCTTTCCTCTAAGCGTCGAGCATCGGACAGATTCCCTCTTCACTCCACGTTGTCGCATTCTTGCCAGGCCATGGTGATCCATTTGCTCCTCCGAGGTGTACACGTGCTCCCACAAGGCCGCAACCACACCTGCCTTATCGTGCATCAATACTCCACCAAGTGTTGCAGAGCCAGCCAGTCTGTCTGTCTGTTCATTCCCCAACACACCAGCATGCCCCGGAGAAAATATCCAGACGATGCTTGCCACCCGTGACTTCCGAAGCGAAGCAAGCCACTCGGCACGAAGCTTGCCAGTCCTCACCCTACTCAGCATGCTTTCTGCGTCAGTTACAATCACGATGTGTGTGTGTATCACATTCTCCGTCCAGCGGAAAGCTGCACTGACTGCCTCCACCTCCATTCTTAAGCTAGATGTTGTGGTATCATATGCCAGCCTCTCCTGCACCAAACGTTGACCATTAGCCTTTGCCAAGAAGGTAGCGATTATGGGAATGCCCCGAATGCTGTGATGTCAGTTCCTAAATCAACCAATCAATCAATCAAACCACAATAGATAGACCTCTTTTTCCCCTGGAATCCACAGTTAATTTTATCATCATCATCATCATCATCATCATCATCTACAGCAGAAGTTAGCAAGTGTTGTGCAGAACTTCGCTCTCATTACAGCTCACCAGCAAGACTCGATCTGTCGCCAGCTCCCCAGTTTCATGCATTATCATGCTTTTGGTGTCTTGCATGCTCTGTCCTCTGTTGTACATGACAATGGGCTTAAAACGGAGAACAAACCCACACGAAGGAGAAGATAATTAAAGACATAGATAAAGGATATAGGAAAGGCATGTAAACAGCTGCAATAGATGCCAAAGAGTAAACGGGTTTGAATTGAAATAGCTGATATCCATGACCGCATGGAGGATAATAGGCAGAAGAAGAGTTAATGAAGACTTATGTAAGCACACCATGTGTCTTCTTTTTGTCACTCTTTATTTCCCCATCAGGGAATAGGCCCTTAAACAACTCACTCCAAGCCCACCTATCCTTAATTATGTTCTCCTCATATTATTCATTTATGTTTCTTCTTCTCTTCTCCAAGCGTTTTTAGGTAGTCATATATCAGTGGTTCTCAACCTTTTTTGGCCCGTGTTCCCCTTCACCATATTTTCAACACGTCATTCCCCCCCCCCCCCCTTTCGTATTTCCTACCTAAAAATTGGGCCCGCCCCCCCCCCCCCCCTTCACCAATTTTTCAGAACGTCATTCCCCACTTTCGTATTTCCTACTTAAAAATCCCCCCCCCCCCCCCCCTTTTTTTACACAGTATACGCAATAATGGAAGCTAAATTTAATAGCATATGCTTAAACAAGTCTAGACGTCCACATAAAACGTTATTTGTGGGTCTACTTACTTTATAAAATGAATTTTAGAAAGGTGGGACGTACGGAACCGTAAAATATGAAGGGAAAAACAATATCAAGTAATCGGTTCTTGTATTTACGCTAATAAAACAACTTAACGATGACGGCACAAGGAGAAACTCAAAAATTGCACTACATAAAGATGGAAACATCTTAACAAGAAAGCAAGCAGCTGACCATTTTGCGGACTCATTCGCACAAGATAACAATATCAAAATCAGTCCAGAGAAACAACAAGAGATTCAAGACAATTTCCTTGTGTCTCTTTCAAAGTTCAGAGACTCTGTTTTTTCCTGCCAGCTTTTCCGTCTAGCCTGCAGCTTGGCCCTTTAAAATTTGGCTTTTGCATGCTGGAATTTATTGTGGTGCTCTTGGCTGGGTGTGGCCTCTGCTTGCTTTCTACATACTTCCACATCATTGTGCAACTGTTCCAGTTCACTACTCCAGTAGGGTTTATATTGTTTACGGGCTCCTCTTGGTACTGTTTCTCGCGCTGCCTGTAGTATGCATTTCCCAAACTCTTCAACTACTTTATTTATGTCTTTCTCAGTGTTCAGGTTTCTAACCAGTATGCTGGTGCGATGCTTGTACACTGCCCAGTCTGCTTTCTTGTAGTTCCACCTCGAGAGGGTGCTGCTTTCACTTACAAGCTCATTTTCTATAGTTAGAAAGACTGGTCGATGGTCACTGCCACCTAGTTGTTTCCCAACAATTCGTGTAATGTTCCACTCCAGGTCTGGTGAATGAAAAGCCAGGTCAGGTGTAGTTGTAGAGTGCCATGATCTCGAGTAGAAAGTATGATGTGGGTCGGACGGCTTGTTAACCAAGATGAATCTATTCTCATCCTGCCAGTCTTCCAGTCTCTCTCCTCTCTGGTCCATGTGATCATAGCCCCAACTCTGCGAGTGGCTGTTGAAATCGCCGCACACAATCATTTTTTCTGTTAATGGTAGTGTGTCCCAGTGCCTGTGGACGGTCACTTGGACAGTAGTAATTGATCAGATGTAGGTCTGTATAGCCTGTTTTAAGTCTAAGTGTCTGATACTCAGCCCCTTCCATATAGACTTCGATTTGGGAAGCAGTGATGTTATTTTTTACAAGGGTAATTATCCCACCTTTTCGCCTGTCCTTTCGGTCAGATCGGTAACACTGGTAGCCTCTGATTTTGAAGGCTATATTTTCGTTGAGGTGAGTTTCTTGCAAGCAACATATGCTTACTTTTTCTTTGTCCAGGATGTTTTCTAATTCTACTTTTTTGTTGCTGACTCCCTCCGCATTCCAGTGCATTATTTTAAGTCTTAGTTTAGTATGGCCAGCTGTTCTATTCTCATGTCCCCTGGCTCCACAGGACATCTGAGAAGGACCTCCAGTAGTTGGGGTTGGACCCTTTCGAGACATAGGGCCCGGCACTGCACCTGCCTGGGGGTCCAAAGCAGGGCGAGCACCATAACGTTTAGCAGCAGTCGACATATTCCATTTTGCGTAAATGCGTGGCATCCTGATTTATGTGGTGCGCCTCCTGGCTGGTTGCCTCCGTCTTCAGCACCTTTCCTTTGCTAGAGCAGACTGTGGTCTCACTCGAGTTTAGATGTGTACACACGCACACACGTGTCTGCACATGCATGTATATGTATACACATCTAGAGCACACTGGTTATTTTCCGGCGCCAGATACTCGCCGTCGCCCCTTCTCCTGTTAGTTAAAACAGTTCCGCCACGTGAAGGCCAGGAGTTGGACTTTTGCTGCATAGGTTATGTATTCACGAGCCATTGGGGTATTTAAGCAATGTTGGGCGCTCACCCCAACACTGCGCCCCGGCTACATACAGCAATTTGGAACCGAAGATGGAGATCAAGCATAACATCTGCAAAAACCCTACGAAGTGCAGACTGTGATACAGATCATCAGTTATTAGAAGCAGATCTGAAATTAAAACTCAAAAAGCTTACCCGACGACCAAGGCCACTTCGTTTTGATCTCACAAACATACCAGACGCATACAACATAGAAGTTAGGAATCGCTTTGGGGTCTTGATGTCTGTACAAGAAGAAATGACACCTGATGAACTGGCAGTACAAGCTAGAGATATCTTGATAAATGCAGCCAAAGATCTAATTCCGACCAAGAAAAAGCAACTTAAGCCATGGATTACATTAGACACGTTAGAATTAATAAAACAACGAAGGGAGCTGAAACAGAAAGGAGATGAATCAGTTAACCACAGGATGAAGTATACATATTTAACTCGAGAAATAAGAAAGAACACAAGAAAGGACAAAAATCACTATATACAAGATTGCTGTACCAGAATAGAGCAATATCATAAGGCTGGAAGAGATTATGAAAAGTTCAAAGAAATGAAGTTATTGACAAGAAATGTTCAACCTCAATTGAATGTTATCTGTGACAAGATGGGAAATACCTTAACAGAATCTAGACAAATTCTAGAAAGATGGCAGGAGTACTGCAGTGGAATGTATGATATGAGTGACAGTGAGGATATGAATGAGATACATGAGCCAACGACAGCAGAGACAGAACCTGAACCCTCATTAGATGAAATTGCTTGGGCTATAAAGCACCTGAAGAATGGTAAATCTCCTGGATGTGATGAGATACCAGCTGAACTAATTAAAGCGGGAGGAGAAGAAAGCATACACATATATCATGCATTATGTACAAAGATTTGGAAATATGGTATATGGCCAAAAGATTGGAAGAGAACTATCTTCATTCCAATACCAAAAAAGGGCAACCTGAATTATGCACCAACTATAGAACTGTTGCCCTGATCAGTCATGCAAGTAAAATCCTACTAAAAGTCATAATGGCAAGACTTCGTAAGAAAATGGAAGAAGAGATTAACGTAGTTCAAGCTGGATTTAGACAAGGAAGAGGAACAAGAGATCACATATTCAACATGCGTTTAATAATAGAGAAGTGCAGAGAATTTAATGTAAACCTATACTCATGTTTTGTGGATTATTCAAAGGCATTTGACTGTGTACAGCATCAGAAACTTTGGGAAATCATGAGGACTGTGGGCTTTCCATCACATGTAGTACAACTCATAAAAATGCTCTATCTAGACCAACAAGCAGCAGTTAGAATAGATGGCGAGGCATCAGATTGGTTTGACATCAAGCAAGGAGTCCGTCAGGGCTGCGTGCTGTCACCCTATTTGTTTAACCTGTACGCCGAAAATATAATGAGAAATGTAAGAGATGATATAAACAGGGATCTATATGATGCCCTAAATATCGGCGGTCATGACATACCAGAGATTCGATATGCTGATGATACAGTATTACTATCCACAACACAGAATGGCACAGAAAACCTAATAGCCTCAACCCAATTGAATAGTGAAAATCACAACTTATATCTTAACATAGAAAAAACAAAGATAATGCATACAGATAAAACTACTATGGAGAAAGAAATATACATTAATGGGGGAAAATTGGAGGTGGTGGAAAATTTTGAATATCTTGGGTCATTGATTACCAATAACGGTGACACAATGAAAGAATTAAACGGCGACTATCCATTGCTCTTCAAAGACTAAAACAGATGAATAAATTATGGAGTGGGACAGACAGAACTACAAAAATTAGATTTTTAAGAGCATGCATCTTTCCCATTGCAACATACGCCTGTGAGACATGGACACTTACTAAACAAGCTGAACAGCGCATAAACGCCTTTGAATATAAATGTTATAGACGAGTTCTAAGAATATCTTGGGTAAAGAAAAGAACAAATGCATCCATACTTCAAGAGTTGAATATTGAGGAGGGATGGCTATTAAAGACGATAAAACAAAGAAAATTGAAGTATTTTGGTCACTTGAAACGTCACGAAGGTTTGGAGAGAACAATAATGGAAGGGTATATGCCTGGGAAGAGAGGAAGAGGAAGGCCAAAGAGAAGATGGGTGCAGGATGTGGCGGATGATCTCCAGATGGGTGTATCAGACGCGGGACATCTTGCTTGTGATCGAGAAGCTTTCCGGAAGGTTGTTATGGGAGCGAGGTTCTGCAAAGGACATGCTACTGAATGAATGAATGAAGTATTTTCAAACTGGCTCCCCATGTCGTTCCACTTAGCTTTCTCAGGATGGCTATTTTTCTTCTCGCTTTTGCTACTGCTTTGTTGATGTGCTATCTCCATGTCAGCCTGCCATCAAATGTTACTCCAAGGTATGTTGGTTCTTTATCTTCTCTTATGAGTGTTCCATTTGCCTAGATGGCCCCTGCCTTTTGTTTTGGAGAGAGGGTAAATGGAGTGGTGCTGCACTTGTCAGTGTTTATGCTTACACACCATCTATTTGCCCATGCAACAAATGTATCTACAGCTCTCTGTAGCAATCTCGTGGCCACTGATGCATGTTCATTTTTGCTCCATAGAACCAGGTCATCGGCGTACATTGCCGCTTTAATTCCATGCGATAGATTAGCAACGAGATCATTGATGAAGATTAGAAAAGTGTGGGGGACAAGACTCCGCCCTGGGGAATACCGTGACGCAGTAGTACTTTCTTGCTCTTTAATCCGTCTATCTGTACTCGGGCTCTTCTGTTGTGCAAGTATGCTTTCACCCATTTGTACATTCTTCCATTGACTTTACAGTTTCTCAGTTTCTTCATCAGACCTTCTTTCCAGACTTTGTCAAAGGCTTTCTTCAAATCTATCCATGCCGCAAGCACCAGGTTCTTCTCTTGGAATGCATCCTCAATTTCTTGAGAGAGATAGGTTGTCTGATCTTCCGTTGAGTAGCACTGCCTAAAGCCAACCTGCTGTGACACAAGGATGTTTTTACTTTTAATGTACCACTGCAGTCTGTGATTGATGATGCGCTCCAGTGTTTTGCAGAGACAGCTGGTGAGGCTAATTGGTCTGTAGCTATAGGCAATGGAACTATCTTTCCCTGATTTTAGGAGGGGTATCATGATTGCTTCTCTCCAGGCTTGTGGAACACTGCCTAAGGTCCAATTGTTATTGAAGATTTGCAACAGCTTTGCTTTGACCTCTGTTCCTAGATTCCTGATCATTTCATTGGAGATACCATCAGCTCCTGGTGACTTTCTCATTTTCAGTTTTGATATGGCTAGCTCCAGTTCGCTGATTGTGATGGGTGCCTCCAGAACCTCATGTACTATTTCCTTCTGTCCTGTATGTTGCCGTTTCTCTCGAATCTCTTGTTGTTTCTATGGACTAATTTTGATATTGTTATCTTGTGCGAATGAGTCCGCAAAATAGTCAGTTGCTTGCTTTCTTGTTAAGATGTTTCCATCTTTATGTAGTGCAATTTTTGAGTTTCTCCCTGTGCCCTCATCGTTAAATTGTTTTATTAGCTTCCACAATTTCCTTGTGTCTCTTTCAAAGTTCAGAGACTCTGTTTTTTCCTGCCAGCTTTTCCGTCTAGCCTGCAGCTTGGCCCTTTGAAATTTGGCTTTTGCATGCTGGAATTTATTGTGGTGCTCTTGGCTGGGTGTGACCTCTGCTTGCTTTCTACACACTTCCACATCATTATGCAACTGTTCCATTTCACTACTCCAGTAGGGTTTATATTGTTTACGGGCTCCTCTTGGTACTGTTACTCGCGCTGCCTGTAGTATGCATTTCCCAAACTCTTCAACTACTTTATTTATGTCTTTCTCAGTGTTCAGGTTTCTAACCAGTATGCTGGTGCGATGCTCAGTCTGCTTTCTTGTAGTTCCACCTCGAGAGGGTGCTGCTTTCACTTACAAGCTCATTTTCTACGGTTAGAAAAACTGGCCGATGGTCACTGCTGTCATGAAATGCAGCCTTTACAGCCCAGAACAATTTTCGGTTCACTTTTGAAAGACTGCTTTCTCTATAAGCATGTAAAAGACCACTGAACCGTGAAGCAAGTGGGCTCATAATGGCTCTACAAGCAAATAAAACCGCCCAGGCATGACGCAAAAAACCTGGTTTATCACCAGAATTGGAAACTTCTACCCCAGAGCCTAATTGCTCCTTTGACATGACACATGATAAGCAGGGCTAGGAAATCGCTCAACCGTTAAGGCTGACCACCTTGTGAAACAGACTAGAGACCCAAGGTGTGAAACCACTATTTTATAAGGTTCTCAGGGGGGAAACTGTCAGACTGACAGGGACCTCTCAGCCACACACAGTATGAAAGGCAAGCTAAACAGAAACTGCCCACTGCCCAAGTGTGAAGGCCAGCCATTCAGAAATTAGGTGTTGGTTGTCTGGCAGAGGCAATTAACACTGGGCCTCTGGACTTTGTACCAGACAGAGGGGAGCAAGGTGTGAAGGCCAGTTCAGGAAGAATTTATGACTGGACATGCAGGGAGATAATGTGTCTGCCCTGTAGGAATGTGTGAAACAGATCTAATAAAGCAATTAGAACAGTAATGAAGGAATGTTAATTGCTTTGGGATACTAGTTAAATAGGCTTTTAGCTCTGGTCATGTTAGAAATGAAAAAATCTCTGAACAGGTAGGCAACCAGCTCGTTTTGTAGTCATATGTATGATTCTTATGTTGCTAGATTTCACTAGGAAAGTTATTTCTTAGTAACTAGTCAAGTCTTTTAGATGTATGTACTGATTTTCAGTCTATATCTGACCTAGGTTATTTCAAGAAATATCATTGTCTGTGTATACTTTTATGTGTCTTGGTAGAGGCTTGTCATTTCTTTGTACACTATTCTAGTTGCCTGTTGGTGTGTGCATTTGTTGTACAGAATATAGTCACCTGACTATTTCTTTAATTCTTACCACAGCAGTAACTAAGTGGTGACTAAACTGGGCAGATCAGCAGTATGGCTGGTCTGTGTGGTCACTTCAATTAGACTTGTTGTATATCTCATTTTGTAGGTATACAATATTATTACTCATTAATAATGCCTTATGCTATTATGTTGAGTATCAATATATGTCCATCTTGAAGTAATATATTGTATGCATATCGGAGGTTGATATAGTTGAATTGTCATATGCATCATTTTTGTTATACTTTGGACATGCACTTGACAAACATTTAGTTAGTCTGTAACGTATATGGAAACTATGTTTCCCAGTTTGTTGTAGATAAGGATATTACTTACTTTTTTGCATTATACAATGTAGGTAAGAATAGCCTTATATGCCATTTTGTATTCGCATACCCTAGGTGTATTTGATGTGATTTGTTATATGGTAACTCACTAAGAATAAATTGGTGTTATACTATTGGGTTCGCATTGGCACATTGACCATCGATTGTGTTGGAAGCAGAGGTGTAATGGTACAGACATTACCCACAATTGGTATAGGGTATATGGTGCTAAACTTTTTCAGTGTATGGTGGGAGTGCGTTCACGGTAATTCACGAAAATCTGGCACAGATACTGGTCACGGCTTGTAAGCCCGGATGATCAGGTACTGTTAGGATACCATTACCGACCCTGTGAGCTGCTAAACCAACTTTGGACGGAGCGGCTGTACGACACAGAATTTCTGTATTAGCAACATGGACATGGGGCGGCAGAATTGTAATAATTACAGGCGTGTGAGACAATTGAAAAGCCCGTCCCCGACTAAGACAGTAGGAGAGAGATATGAAGGGAGAAGGAGGATGGTGAACGCAGTAGAGCTGGAAGATAAACTTGGCCAGACTGGTCATCATATATGTGTTTACTAGAATATGTTTTACTTAGGATCGCACTGATGTAGAACTAGATATAACACATTCTTGACTTTCTTTCAAGCTCTCACAAAGAGCGCCTATGTTTAAGATCTCAAGGACGAGTGACGACTAGGTTGTGCCAGGACCGACAGGAGTCAGAATACCAGCAAGCTGTTTTTTGTTTCTACTGGAGAGAGGGGATCAGGACCACAGATCCAGATAGTTCAAGTAACAGTAAAGTTACGTAATGTTTCTCATCACAATATGTTATATGATTTCATCATCATCATCTTGAAATCGGATGTCTAATATGATTAGTAAATAAATGTTGTAGTATTATAACTCATAGTTCTGTCGTTATATTTGTAATTCCAATTGTGCATACTTGTTGTGTGTGTAAATTGGTGGGGGTTCACTTACACACCAAGGAAGGGAGCAGTCAGGGAGAAAAACCTGTACTGGGATAGTTGTCAATTACACTTAAATTTAGATTTAAAAATCTATCCTAGCTAACCTTCTCTTTCCTATTCCTTGGCGAATATTCAGCACAGTTCATTTCAATTTTGTAACGAGCCATTTAGAGCTGTATGTTGGATATTCAGGGCTTAATCTATAGTTCAGCCATATAGATTTTGTCCCTAGTCAGTTTCTGACTATTTGGGGTTGCTCGCCAGTGAATAACCGACTTCTGACAACTGCCACCAAGTTGTTTCCCAACAATTTGTGTAATGTTCCACTCCAGGTCTAGTGAATGAAAAGACAGGTCAGGTGTAGTTGTAGTGTTCCATGATCTCAAGTAGAAAGTATGTGGGCCGGACGGCTTGTTAATCAAGATGAATCTATTCTCATTCTGCCAGTCTTCCAGTCTCTCTCCTCTCTGGTCCATGTGATCATAGCCCTAACTCTGCGAGTGGCTGTTGAAATCGCCTTACACAATCATATTTTCTGTTAATGGTAGTGTGTCCAGTGCCTGTGGGCGGTCACTTGGACAGTAGTAATTGATCAGATGTAGGTCTGTATAGCCTGTCTTAAGTTTAAGTGTCTGATACTCAGCCCCTTCCATGTAGACTTCGATTTGGGAAGCAGTGATGTTATTTTTTACAAGGGTAAGCATCCCACCTTTTCGCCTGTCCTTTCGGTCAGATCGGTAACACTGGTAGCCTCTGATTTTGAAGGCTATATTTTCGTTGAGGTGAGTTTCTTGCAAGCAACATATGCTTACTTTTTCTTGGTCCAGGATGTTTTCTAATTTTATTTTGTTGTTGCTGACTCCCTCCACATTCCAGTGCATTATTTTAAGTCTTTGTTTAGTATGGCCCGCCGTTATATTCTCATGTCCCCTGGCTCCACAGGACATCTGAGAAGGACCTCCAGTAGTTGGGGTTGGACCATTTCGAGGCATATGGCCCGGCACTGCACCTGCCTGGGGGTCCAAAGCAGGGCGAGCACCATAACGTTTAGCAGCAGTCGACATATTCCATTTTGCGTAATTGCGTGGCATCCTGATTTCTGTGGTGCGCCTCCTGGCTGGTTGCCTCCGTCTTCAGCACCTTTCCTTTGCTAGAGAAAACTGTGGTCTCACTCGAGTTTAGATGTGTACACATGCACACACGTGTCTGCACAAGCATGTATGTGTATACACATCTAGAGCACACTGGTTATTTTTCGGCTCCAGAAACTCGCCGTCGCCCCTTCTCCTGTTAGTAGAAACAGTTCCGCCACGTGAAGGCCAGGAGTTGGACTTTTGCTGCATAGGTTATGTAGGGCGCCAGTGGATCAATAGACCGGATGTATGGTACACGGGTCAAAGGTCAAGCGGGAAGGGAGTGGGGTGGATCCACTGGCGCCCTACGTGTGTCAGACCTTCCAAGCTAGGACACAGTATTCAGATGAGTACATTTAATTTTAATTAGTTTAATAGTTTAATATTGTCATAGTGTGTTTCATGTAGTTTTGTGTGGGTTTGTATTTGTTTGTCCTGTGCTGACGAAGGCTTTGGCCGCAACGTCCAATTTGTCTCTTGTAGTCGTGTTTTAGTAAAGCTCACAATCTACTTCTCGTTTATTTGGGTGATTCATTCATTGCCTTTTTAAGCTTTACTGCAGTTCACCTCATTCTAGGTTTTCTATAGCATTCAGTATTGTGAATAGCAATACTATATCATCAGCACATCGAATCTCTGGTATGTCATGACCACCGATATTTAGGGCATCATATAGCTCATTGTTTATATCATCTCTGACGTTTCTCGTTATATTTTCGGCGTACAGGTTAAACAAACAGGGGACAGCACACAGACCTGACGGACTCCTTGCTTGATGTCAAACCAATCTTATGTCTCGCCATCTTTTCTAACCGCTGCTTGTTGGTCTAGATAGAGCATTTGTATGAGTGGTATTACATGTGATGGAAAGCCCATATTCCTCATGATTGCCTAAAGTTTCAGTTTCTAATGTTGTACGCAGTCAAATGCCTTTGAATAATCCAAAAAACATGAGATTAGGTTTATATACTATTAATAATATAATTTCTCTGCATTTCTCTATTATTATTAAACGCATGAGGAGTATGTGATCTCTCTTTTTTTCCCCCTCTTCCTTGTCTAACCACAGCATGAACCACATTAATCTCTTCTTTCATTTTCTTACAAAGTCTTCCCATTATGAATTTTAGTAGAATTTTACTTGCATGACTGATCAGGGCAGCAGCTCTATAGCTGGTGCGTAATTTCAGTTTTTTTTAAAAATGGTATTGGAATGAAGATCGTTCTCTTTCAACTCTTCCAATCTTTTGACCATATATCATATTTCCATATCTTTTTAATAATGCGTGATAAATTTGTATGGTTTCTTCTCCTCTCGCTTTAATTAATTCAGCTGGTATCTCTTCACATCCAGGTTATTTACCAGTCTTCAGGTTCTTTATTGCCCATGCAGTTTCATTATTACTGTATGCGAAGTATTACTATGCTGTATCACGATTTGAAGATGGGAAACAACTCTCATTGTAGAGTTTAGCCAACATGGCTTCCAAAGGACCGAAACGGGAGTCTTTGTCTCGTTATTTCAAAGATCTTGACGAATGTGAGAACAGTAGTGGCGATAGTGATGATGAAACAAGCCAGGTCGATAAAACTGCAAATGAGAAGTCAAGTGACATACCCATAACAGAGGATATTAGTGTAAAGAATTCTGCAGTGGATAAATTCGCCAGCAACAAACTCAAACAACCACCAGCAGAGTTTCAAAATAAAAATAATGATGCTGGCAACAAATTCGGTAAACAATTGTCCCCCAACACTAACAGAAGCACTAATAATACTGATGTAAAAGGTGACACAGAGAAGACTAACAAACTTCCATCTGCTTCAGAATGTTTGAGCAAACGTAGCAATCCATCATTCTTGAAAGTTTCTGAGACAAAAGAAATCAACTGGGACGCTCGTGAGAAACGACTGGATGGTGGTGACGATGGAGCTGGCACCACTAACTTTTCAAGTAATGCAGTTCCACCTCCTTCTTCGTATGAGCCCATTACAGATCCTGGAATTAAAGTTGTAGACTCGGAAGGACGAAAAAGAAAAACAGTTTGTAAGTATGCTAAATAATTCTTATTATAATAATTAAATAATAAATATACTAAGGAGTACCTGTCTGTTGTAGGGGTCTTTTAAAACATTTAAAACAATTCACACATTGTGTGATCTGGGTTCTAATCTAAAGACAAGGGATTTTTATAACTCTTAAAGTTTAAAAAAAAAAATCAGCCTGAACACTTGGAGACTGCTGAGCAAGTGGCTTTTATTATATGGGAGAGTTTATTCGAATTGCGAATGTGAATAACTGAAGTGTCTATTCACAGTCGAATTGCGACTAAACAAAGTGTCTTTTCGCAATTGAAGTGACTATACACAAAATTTTGTTTATAGCACGAGCCGCTATACACAAACATTTTGGCTGGTCACGTGATTATTCGGCACAAAATTTTGTGTATAATACGCGCCCCTATTATACTTCCGGCTGGTTGGTCACATTGATGTCCGCTTCGTTCGCTGCAAATACTGAGCTTGACGTTTACTTTTGAAGATGGCCATAGAAAAAGGAGCGCTCTTTTCAAGTTTCGAAGAGTTTCACGTTGCTCTTAAAAAGCACGAAGGCGAGTGTGGTGTGCTGTATGTCAAAGCAGGCTCAAAGAAACATATACATAAGCATGTGCGAATCATGGCCAAATGAACACTCAGAGTGAGTGGTATTAATTGTTTACAAGTGGTGGTCATGTCTTCTAGCGAGGATCTGTCAAATCTCAGTCTTCAAGATCGACTCAACCTAACACGAGTAGCAGGAGATATGGTGGGACATCAAGTCGACAGCACTACCACATCACCCTGATATATACAAATTGGAGGCTAGCAACATATACCCAATACGACTAAAAGTGGTCTGTACTCGATTGATATTCTGACACGGACAATGAACGAACGATGACAGGTCACTGTGATACGTTCTTTCTCATTGGAACTGGGAATCTCCGTGGCCGAGTGGTTACTGCCTCGCGTCCCGAAGGTTGTGGGTTCCTCTCCGGACTACGTATAGGGAGGAAATACGAAAAGGAGGGGGGGGGTGACACTTTGACCGTGTGGTGAAGGGGTGCATGGGCCAAAACAAGGTTGAGAAGTAAGTCGTTTGCGAGAACGAAGTGATTACTATGATTGAACCTACTGCCATGATCAGACTGCGGGAAGAGCAAGTTAAAGAGGTGTTGGGGGGGGGGGGGGATGGTGGTAGGGGTGTGGTTGGTGTTTGTGTGTGTGTGTGTGTGTGTGCAAACAAGAACACTACGCAGGAAGCGTTATCAATTATCAGCTGGGGTATCTTCATTGCACTCCGGACAGGTCCATATGTGATCAGACCACCCCCCCCCCCCCCCCCCCCCCCCCCCCCCCCCCAGCATATGCATCAGCGTTCAGGTGGCTAATAGTGCCAGTTCTGTGTTGGTTGACGAGGCACCTCGTTTTCCCGATGTACCTCTCGCGTCTGGCCGTGCCGATTCTTACTCCCAAGTCTTTCATCCTGGACAGCCCAAAATGATGCGCATGACTTCTTGTTGTACCTTTTCAAGTCTTTCAATCTGTGTAGGGCTGACAGTGAGTGTCGCGGGGCGGACTTTGTGTACAAGGGTAGCCGGTCGACTCATCTGTTGTTCAGGGGCGTGATGACCTTGAGGATCCCCAGACCAACGGCCAAGACCTGCGGGGTGGCACTCTGCGTCAACCGTCGTCTCGTCTAAGACCAACACCGTCAAACAAAGGAACAGCCACTCAGGAACACACAGTAGAACGATGAAGAGATGAGTTTAATTGCTTCAGGACGCTGTGTTCACCACAGTAAACAAGCACACCACCAGTCGGCCGCATCTGCGTTAACTACCATCTAACTGATGCAATGTACTCCCGCCACAGACCATTCCTGACTCACTCTCACGCCTCCTTATAGTGTCCATATTGTGACCACGTATCCCCTTTGTGTGTGGCTGGCGTCCGGTGCTATCACCTACCGCTGGTCAGACTCCCGGCAGGTACGGTCGGCGTTCGAAGCGGTCGGTAAGCCAGTATTAGAAGCGTGTAGCCGTATGAGGATGGTACGTGCTGACTGAGCTAGTGAGTGTTAGTGAGCGAAGAGTGTTGGAGCATCTCTGTGAAGTCGCCGAGTTGTTCCAAGTCACAAGCAAGTCTGTGTGCTACATATTTCTCCAGTAGCTTGCCAGCAGTGTTCTGCATCATAATGATTCTGTAGCCGCTTATCTTGGAATGGTCTATGCTTGGTTTTGGCAGCGGCAGCAAGTAGCTGTGTAGCCATTCCTCTTTGATCCGACCCCTCATCGTCCTATGGACCCCAGTCTTCAGGTTCGCCAACTCAACATATTGTTAGCCTCTCTAGAATAGCTGATGGTATGCCTAGTTTTAGTTGTTTGTCTCTAATGCGTTCGCTTATTATATTCACGGTCTCATCTAATGGAACATTGGTGAATAAAGAGGCAATATCCATGGATGCCATGTGTTTGTTGTTTATGTCCATAGTATCCAATAGTTCCACCAGTTCGAATGTATCCCTGAATGTTCTTGGATCGAAGGACTGTCGTACTGGCTTTAAAATTTCAGCTAGCCATCTCGCCATTCGGTGTTGTGCAGAGTTAACCATGGAAAGGATCGGTCTTAGTGGGATGCCGGGCTTGATGCCGGGCTTCTGAAGAATGCCTTAAACCTGAATGGGTACTCCACAGGATTTATAAAGCGCCACTGCCAACAGCCCAAACCGAAATCAGAAGTAACTACAGTCCCTAAACTCAAAGTATTCATCTAGCTAACCTTCCGAGGAGATGATGTAATGCAACGTCTGCGGGACCGGCTCACCACAGCAGTCGAGCGAACATTCTGTGCTGCAGCTCTAGTCATCAGGTACAGAAACACACCGATCCAGTCACAGCAGTAAAAGAACCTGTAGCTTTGTACGCCAAATCAAATTGTATTTACCAATTTACATGCAGATGCGAGGCCATCTACATAGGCAGAACTGAGCAACAGTTACATTGCAGGGTTTCGGAACATATTCCGAATTGGTTGGACAAGATACTACACACAGAAGATGGTAGCCTAGGCAGGCTGACACGCCGGAAAAGTCTGGCTTCATCGGTCGGGAGACACGTGCTCGAGAGTGGTCACGTGGTTGAAATAGACAGTGCCTTCCGTGTGTTGTTCAACACACAAAGTAGTCGATTGTTAAAGTTTGCTGAAGCCATACTAATCAACCTCCGTAAGCCGTCCTTGTGTAAGCAGAAAGACATGTTAGTCAGTTTAAAATTACCGTGGTAGACAATCAACATTACTGTGCGAACATGTGTATATTTCAGTTTGAAGGATTTATCTAATTAATTCACGTAAGTTGTGTGATTTCTGCAGTATGTACCTGACGAGATGCAGCGAAATATGCCAGGCAATAAATCGTGCAATCTATTGATTTTATATTGTTGAATTGGCAGTTCATTTCTGTAAACATGCTGAATAATACACATGTTTGTAAATGTCAACAACTGAAGAGTTGAAAGAAATACGGTGTTATGACTTTCAACACATTGTAGGAGATAATAATTGACTTTAATTGTGGGAAAGCTTTATTGAAATAATTTTACCTTGAATTAAAAATTAGTTGCATATTCTTTACAGGATGTTGCAGTCAACCCCAGCAATATTTTTGGGCTGTTTGATTTCTTGGCAAGTTGATGTTCAGTAGTTTTGCCATTGCTCTCTGAACAACCAGCACTTATACCATTGTATGGAAATCAACACCTTGCGATCTGCTGCCAAATCGCCCGTAGCTGTGGTTCGAATATGGTATACGGGATTACAATTTGCATATGTAACACCTTTACCACAGAGCCAGTTACTTTGAAAAAGGAGACCTCAATGTGTTTCTTCTTCATTTGCTCACTTGAAATGCATTGTCTGTATCCTCATTGTTGTCTCTCGTATGCATTTCATTGTCTTTTTTTAGTTCGCTCAGTCGGTCTTAAAGTTTAGATTCCATTGTTGTTTCTCTAGGCCAACAGATGTGCCTTGAAATATTGTATTCATGGCAGTCTTGGAGAACATGATCTGCTTTCTGGAGTGTCAGTCTCCATGTCCACATGGCTGATTTCCCAAACTTAAATGTTGTATACAATGTGGATGTGTATTGGGCTGTGTATCTAATGTTGTATACTTGTGGCTGTGTATTTTTGGGAGGGAAAAGCCTCCCCAAAAGGAAAAAAAAA
>JACEFZ010005770.1:0-33139 GCA_014155875.1 Cepaea nemoralis | reverse complement strand
CTTGGTTGGTTTTTCCTTTACATATGTTGTCTATATATGTTATGAAGAAGAGAGGGGACAGGACAAACCTTGTCGTACTCCAGATCTTATGGTGAAGGATTCTGAGTGTTCTCCAGTTGCTCTCACTACTGCATTCACTGTTGTTGTAAAACTTCTGCATAGGTTTGTTAGATGTGTACTCACTCCATATTTGTTTAAGGATTTTCCCACAGCTTGTTTCTATCTACCCTATCAAATGCCTTTTCTTGGTCGGACAAAGGCTAAGTGGGTGTTTCATTGAATTAAAATTGATTTTTCTAAAAAGTGTCTAAGAGCAAAAATGGCGTCTGTGCACCCTTTTGTTTTTCCTAAATCCAAGCTGCGTTTCGCTTAGGGGGGTTCTAATAGTTCGTAATTTTTTTTTCAAGAATTTTGCAAAATTTTTTCCCCAGTATGACTCAACAGTGAAATGCCTCTGTATTGTGGGCAATCTTTTTTGGGCTGCCTTTGTTTTTCCAAATTGGGATAATTATGGCTTTTCCCCAGTCTCGTGGTGTCTGTTGTTCTACCCAAACATGGTTGAATTTTTCTACGAGCAGTATGAAGATCCCCTGCCGGCTTGCTAGGCCAGTCGCAGGTTTAGGACACTAATCTGACCACAGGGAGTCCATCCCCTATGGCGAGCTATAGCCCCGTTAGCCCCATGACCTCGCGGTCATGGTTGCCCGGTCTGCACCACTTGGAGGTGGGGGTTGACACATATAAGGTATAGGGTATATTTCTAATGACTGTGCAGTGTTTGAAAATATTGCCGTTCCAAGTTCTGTATTTACCTATTAAGTTCCATGAACTTTACAGCGGGTGAATACAAAACTTGGACCGGAAATATTTTCAAACGCTGCACAGTCATTAAAAATATACGATGTATCAGCAACTACCTGTGCCCATCTTCGTGCTGGACAACCCATGCCTCTTCTTTCAGGAGCCAAGCCTTCTATCACAGATTGCCCCAAGCTCGGAACCTGAAATACTTAGACGTTATTCAATGCACAGCATTGAATAAAGTCGAAGTATTTCAGTTTCCGATACACGAAACTGTTTATGAGCCGGATGTCTTCGATATTCAGGTCTTGGAACATTTCAGTATTTTTCTTCTTCTCGGTTACAATATTCTTAGACTTGTTCTGTAAAATTTTAGTTCAAAAGCCCCAGGTTTCGTCTTTAGTGACTTCGAAACGGACTATACTATAACTCACATCCATATGATGCCCTTTGAAAGATTAATGTTCTGAATAATTGTATTTTAATTAGCTTTCTTACAGTGCCGGTACGCAATGCCGGGTAATCTCGCATATCCTCGTTCTAAACAGAACTGCGAGCGATTTGGCAACAGACCGCCTTGCGTTGGTTTTTTTATGAAATGGCATGGGTGCCTTTCGTTCAGAAAACAATGGCAAACTACTGAACATAAACTTGCCAAGAGATCACAACAGCAAAAGATGCTGGGGTTGACTGCAACATCCTGTAAAGGATATGCAACTAAATATTATCTTACAACACTCCTGCGCCTCCCCCGATGGTGTTTCCACCTTGTCGTGGTGGGGGAGCTTGAGTTTCTCAATGACCCTGAGAGCTATGCCGGCGGTAGCGTAGCTACCAGCAGGGCCTCCCAAGCCGGACAGGTCAAAGGGTAGAGAACAGACAAAGAGAAACACCCTGGTCCTCCAGGTTGGGGGGTTGAAGCGTGGGGTTAACATCCCACCTTTGTAAAAACCTTCTTTGTTACGAAACAAATACATGAGCCTCGATATCGGACTGACTTATCTGGACAACGACCTTGGAACGTTAAAGGACTTTTGAGATTTGGAACATGGAATGTACGGACACTATATCGAGCTGGAGCGGCCGAAGAACTAATCCGGGAGCTGGTTGAATATCAAATGGATATCACAGCAATTCAAGAAATAAGGTGGCCAGGAGAGGGTACTTTAGAGCAAAATGGAATGATTATAATATATGGAGGAAACACCCAAAATAAACATGAATTAGGAACAGGATTTGTCATCAAAAAAGAGTTATGGGGGAACATTTTAAACTTTAAAGCTTTTAATGACAGGATTAGTAAATTACGAATAAAAGGTAAATGGAAAAATATAACGATGATTAATGTACATGCACCTACTGAAGAGAAAGAAGATGATATTAAAGAAGACTTTTATAATGATCTGGAAGATTTCATAGAAGAAACCCCCAAACAGGACATCCTGATTGTGCTGGGAGACTTCAATGCAAAAATAGGTAGAGAGCAAACTAATAAAAAAGTGGCCGGTATGGAAAGCCTACATACAACTTCAAATGATAATGGATGGAGAGTCATCAACCTGGCAGAAGCCAAAGGACTGCAGATTAGCAGTACCAGACTACAAAGAAAGGATATACACAAACAAACTTGGAAATCATGTGACAAGAGAACCTATAATCAAATAGATCACATTTTAATTAACAAAAGAAATGCATCAAACATACAGCAAGTCAGAAGTTATAGAGGAGCTGAGTGCCACAGTGACCATTCCTCGTTGGAGCAAAATTTAAAATAAAACTTAAGAGAGCTTTCTATACTAAATTACAAAGATTACACCCAACATATAACAGAGAAAAACTACAAGACATTACAGTCAAAGAGAAATTTACAGATGAAATAAAATGTAAACTTGAAACTTTGCAAAACCCTTTGGAGGAAAGCGTTGACCAAACTTGGTTGAACATCAAGAATACAATTCAATCTACCGCAGAAGAATGTCTCGGTGTGTCAACCACGCATAGAAAGAACAGATGGTTCAATCAAAAATGTGAAGAAGCAGTCACTAAGAAGAAGAATGCCAGACATGTATGGTTAAATGACATCAATAACATCCAAAAGGAAGAGCATTATAGAAATGAATGTAAAGAGGCTACAAAAATAGTCAGACAGCAGAAGCGAGAATATATGAGTAATATAATCAAAGATATGGAAACTAATCACCAGAAAAATGAATCCAGAAAGTTTTTTAAAGTACTGAAGTCAATGAAACGAGGGCACCAACAAAACACATATGGTTTAAAAGACAAAAATGGGAATATGATAAATACCAATGAAGAAATGTGCAACACATGGAAAGAATATTTTATTGAATTACTAAATTGTGAAGCTCCAAGTAACATTTTCCCACAGGAAGAGGTTCTAACATGCGAACCACAAATTGAAGAACCTACATTTGAAGAAATCCTATATGTAATCACACGACTTAAAAACAATAAGGCAACTGGGACTGATGGAATTGCTGCTGAATTTATAAAGGCAGGTGGCCATGCATTACATCTAAAGCTATACGAACTAATAATAAAAATCTGGAGGACAGAAGAATTACCCCATGACTGGAAAGAGTCATTATTGATACCTATCTTTAAGAAAGGAGACAAGTTCCAATGTGGAAATTATAGAGGAATATCACTACTGTCCACAAGCTATAAGATACTATCCGCAGTATTACTAAATAGACTAAAACCATATTCAGAAGACATATTAGGTGACTACCAGGCGGGTTTTAGACAAAACAGATCAACAATAGATCAGATATTTATCTTACGACAAATAGCCGAGAAACATTGGGAATATAAAAGAGATCTCCATAACATTTTTGTGGATTTTAAAAAGGCTTATGATAGTGTCCATAGGAATAGTCTATGGAATGTTATGCAGGAATTTGGAATACCAAGGAAGTTAATTAACATGACCAAACTATGCATGGAAGATACTTATAATATAGTAACATATAAAGGCAGGAAATCAGACCCCTTCCAAATAACATCTGGCTTGAAACAGGGTGATGCACTATCGCCGCTACTCTTCAATCTGGCTCTAGAGAAAGTTGTAAGGAAGGTAAAGGAGGAATGTGATATTGGAGGAACATCCAAGCTGCTTGGTTATGCAGATGATATAGATATTATAGGGCAAAGTGAACAAAAGACATTAGAAATATTGACTCACTTAAAGGAAAAAGCCCAACAGATGGGGCTGGTTATCAACCAAGATAAGACAGAATATATGGTAATTTCAAGAGACGGAATGGCTAAAAACTCTGGCCACATACAAATAGATAATATGACCATTAAAAGAACGGAAACATACAAATACCTGGGTACAATCTTCAACTGCTCCAACATCATAAGGGAAGAAATACAAACTAGAATCAACTCTGGAAATAAGATATACTATGCACTACAACATCTACTAAAATCAAAGGCGCTATCTCGTAACACCAAAATCACAATATACAAAACACTGATCAGACCAGTTGTGCTGTATGGCTCTGAAACCTGGAGTACAACGAAAGGAGACGAAGCCTTGTTACAAACCTTTGAGAACAAAATTTTAAGACGCATCTTTGGACCCATTAGGGATACACAAAGTGGAGAGTGGAAAAGAAGAAGTAACAAAGACATTTATGATTTGTTTAAGTCCCCGCTAATCACTGGTATCATGAAGGCTAATAGACTACAATGGCTGGGGCATATAGAAAGAATGGAAGATAATAGGGAAACAAAACTCGCTTACACTCAGGAAATAAATGACCGTAGACCCCGAGGTAGACCAAGAAGGCGGTGGAGAGATAATATACATACAGACCTACAAGCACTTGGAATCAACGACTGGCAAGAGAAGGTCCACCAGAGAGACGAATGGAGACAGATTGTATTTGCAGCAAAGAACCTCAATGGCTTGGAATGCTGAAGAAGAAGAAGAAGAACACTCCTGCGCCATGGTGCAGGAGTTACGAACGCAAATCCCAATCCCGCATACGGAGTTGAAAACACAGCTGCGGGCAATTTGGAAGCCGACCGTCTTGCGTTGGTTTTCATACAATGGTATGAGTTCTGGTGATTCACATAGTAATGGCAAACTACTTCTCCGGACATCTCACAGTACACATTTTAGACTAGGTAGACAGGGAAGCCTCGGTTAATTTTAAAAATCAACCTCGATGCGAATTCGAACGCATGAAATCTGCGTCGACAGGCGAGGGTCTAGTCACTAGGCTACGGCAGCTCTTTGTCACTGTATCATAATGCCAGATATTTTCTTAACTCCTTGTCACTGTATCATAATGCCAGATATTTTCTTGAACTCTAGTATAAACACCCTTGGTTTATGGCAAGGAAAATAGATGGGAAATGGCGGGGAAGTACATTAGATCTGGCGTTGTGTTGGGATGAGATAGTGATTGCTGCAGACAATGTTGATTCCTTAGGGACAAAGCCGGTTGTTTGGAAATGTGGTTTGTGTCCAAACTCCATCATGGTCGGACACCACGACGCGTTAATAGGCGGGTTATTTGGATATCTTGTGTTAGCTAAATGTGTTTATTTGTCAATTAATGAAGTCTGCGATTGTGTCTAGCGTGGTGTTCGTTGTATACATGGCCGTCCATGAGTTGGTGTATCGACCTTTATGGCAAAGCGACTACTTCAGTACCTGATTGTGACATTTTTTTCCCCAGCAACCAGGCAATCGATCACAAACGTGGCTGCAGACACCCAGAATATAGTCAAAATGGTGGCAAGTAATGGGTCACTACATGTTTTTAAGAGAGTGCTGAAATGCTTTATAGAATCTGCTTTACTGTACGGCAGTGAATCTTGGAGTATAAATGAACACATTAGGAAGAAATTGGAAGCAGTAGTGATGTGGTTCCTGAATGTTGCGAATTCCTTAGACTGCCAGAATAACTAACAACGATTGCCTGAAAAAGGCTAATGAAACTAGAATATTATATGCAACAATTAGAAAGAGGCAAACAACTTTCCTTCGATCATGTGATGAGAAGTCAGGCATTTGAGGACATCGTAACGACTAAAAAGTTCAAGAGGAAGAGAAGCAGAGGCCGGCCAAGAGACATTATGCAGGATGGGCTGAGACGGTGGTATGGTGAAATACCATCAGCAGAGTTGATCCAGACACCAAAGACCTAGATCTGTGGAGAGACATGAACGCCCTGGCAAGCTGGCACGTCACTTGAGGGATATGGCATCAATCTATAGATCCTGGGACATATGTTTGTGTTGTGTTTAGTATGTTGACCAGATAACTCCGGGGTCGAGGGTTCAGTTAAACATAAAAGCAACAGGGGGAGTTATATTATACATAATGTTAAACTAGAGTTACAATTAAATTGTAAGAAGAGACAGATTATGATAGTCACTAGGAAGAAGGAAATACCACAAGAAAATGTATAAGTTAATGGGAATATTATTAAAAACGTGAATCGGTACAATTACCTCGGAACAGTCATAACATCTGATAGGAGATGCCTTGAAGAAATAAGAACAAGAGTCGCCACGGCGAATGTAACCTTTTGTTTTGGAAAACATACTGACCAATAAAAAGATGTCACTTGCAACTAGAAAAAATGTGTTGAGGTGTTAAATCGAGCCTCTGCGCTTGAATGGATTTAATTTGTGGACAATAAGCAGGCAAGCTGAAAAACATCTGATGGCTGTGGAAATGTGGTTTCTGAGGAAAATGCAAATAATACCATGGGCAGTAAGAAAAACGCAACGTCCTACAAGAAACAAGTGAAAATGGTAAACTGATTTGAAAAAAGTAAACTTAGACAATTAAAATATTTTGGTAGCGTTATAAGAAGAAATAAATTGGAGAACTTGGTGACAACTGGCAAAACCGAGTCGAAGAGAACAAGGGGAAGGCAGAGAAGTAAATACATGGATGGCTTGGCCACATGGTATGGTTGAGACAAGAACACTAAGCTGATCCACGACTCTGTTGATCGCGTGAGATGGCGTAGCCTGACTGCCAAAGCTTATTGGCATGCCACATGATGTGTGAATGAAGTTATATTGGATCCCTGCCTCCGGGGTATCACCCCAGCCTCCTAAAGTAAGTAAGAGAAGTCAGGGACCCTGTTACAAGTCTGGAAGTGTATTGGGTATATGGTGCCTGCCACATTTCATATAGATCAAGCGGCTCATGATGTGGTCAATATCATGGCTGCAATCTTTCTTTTCCAGAACATTTCCTGCCACCTCTTTCAGGCCAAGTCGACATGTGAGAGTTAGTTGCATATCCTGTATAGGAAGTCGTAGTCAACCCCTGAATGTTTAAGCTGTTTGTGATTTCTTGGCAGTTTACGATCAGTAGTTTACCATTGCTTTCTAAACTTGAATAACGAAGACACAAACAATAGATTGCACGATTTATTGCCTGGCATATTTCGCTGCATCTCGTCAGGTACATACTGCAGCAATTACATAACATAAAGTAAATTAACCAGACACACTCTTCAAGCTGAAATATACACATGTTCGCACAATAATTGCAATTGTCTACCACGGTAATTGAAATTACTGTGCGAACATGTGTATATTTCAGCTGAAGGGCTTATCTAGTTAATTTACTTTATGATGTGTAATTTCTACAGCATGTACCTGACAAAATGCAACGAAATATGCCAGGAGAAAAATCGTGCATTCTGTTGTTTGTGTCTTCGTTATTCAAGTTCACTACGGGAAAAACATTGTTGTGGACATCTGAACTATCGGCACTCCAACCTTTGTAAGAGAAACCAACGCAAGGCGATCTCCTTCCATATCGCCGACAGCTGTGTTTCGAGCACGGAATGAGGGATTACGAACTGCATTCATAACCTCTTTGCCACATGGGAGAGAACATCAGCAAATGGTTTTTAATCCATAGTTTTGTAAAACTGTATTGTGTTTACTCCCCATGATATTCCTTCAATGTATCAATATAACCAGTTTTGGAAAGCTAAAATGTGCCTCTCTCTTTGCTTATTCTTTGATCATGTTTAAATAAGCTATAGTGCAAATATTTTCAGGCTTAATTAAGCACAGGCGAGCGAGAAAACTTGTGATTCACTTTTCCACAAATTTAATTTCTTAACAGAAATAATTAATGAGGGATTTCTTCTAATTCCCCCTAATTTCATTTCTTAACAGAAATAATTAATGCTTAATACTTAATTACTCCTTAATACAATATATGATACTGGAGATATACCTTATGAATTATGTAATTCTGTATTTATTGCAATCCCAAAGAAATCAGGAGCCTTGGAATGTGATCAACATCGAACAATTAGTGTAATGAGTCACATCACGAAGATTTTGCTGAGAATTATCATGCAAAGAGTTAGGTAGAAAATACAACCTGAAATAGGAGAGGAACAATGTGGGTTTGTAGAAGGCAAGGGTACAGTAAATGCTGTGTATATACTGAGAACATTAATTGAACGTTCTAAAGAAGTAAACAAAGATCTACACCTTTGCTTTATTGACTACACAAAGGCTTTCGATAAAGTGAGACATGTCGACATGATAAGGATGCTTGAAGATCTACAAATTGATGGAAAAGACCTTAGACTTGTAAAAAACATATGTTGGAAACAACAAGCTGCCATAAGAATTGATAATGAAGTAGGTCAATATAAGCCTATTAAGAGAGGTGTGAGACAGAGATGTATAATGTCTCCAGATCTTGTTTCCCTATACAGTGAAAATATTTTCAGAAATATTGAAGATATGGAAGGAATCAACATTGGGTGACGATACATCAATAACATTAGATATGCAGATGATACAGTCTTGATTCCAGACAATGAAAAGGACCTGCAACATTTAGTTGATACGGTTGTTGCACACAATCAACAATTAGGGTTAGAATTGAATCGTAAGAAGACACAGATTATGGTCGTCACTAGGAAGGAAGAAATACCACAATGTAATATACAAGTAAATGGGCATATTCTTAAAACAAGTGAATCTGTACAGCTATCTCGGAACAGTCATAACAGCTGATGGGAAATGCCTTGAAGAGATTAGAACAAGAATTGACATTGCGAAGGTAGCCTTCTGCAAGATGAAAAACATACTTACCAATAAACAGATATCAATTGAAACGAGAAAAATAGTGTTGAAGTGCTACATAGAACCTATACTTTTGTATGGATGTGAAGCGTGGACAAAAAGCAGGCAAGCTGAAAAACATCTGATGGCTGCAGAAATGTGGTTTCTGAGGATAATGCAAAGAATACAATGGACAGCCAGAAAGACCAATGACCAAGTCCTACAAGAAACAAATGAAGATTGTAGACTGATTAGAGACATTAGACGTAGACAGTCACATTTTTTGTGCATTTTATGAGAAGGAATTAATTGGAGAACTTGGTGAGAACTGGCAAGATCGAAAGGAAGAGACCAAGGGGAAGACCGAGAAGTAAATACCTGAATGGCTTGGCCACGTGGCATGGTCGAAACAGAAACACCTAACTGATCCACGGCTCTGGTGATCGAGTGAGATGGCAAAACATGACCGCCCACGCTTACCGGCATGGCACATGATGGATGGATGGAATTAGAGTGTATGTCCCATTTCGGCTGTGTTATATCAAAGAAAATGAGAACCCAAAAAAAATGGGATATAAGATTAGAGTGGGAAATGCTTAACCAAAGTTTACCAAGTTAAATACATAGAGGCAATCATAACATCACAAGACGTATGGTCATGATTAACAGTAAACTTTTTTTTTGCATATCCCTTACATGACGTTGCAGTCAACAACAGCATTTTTCAGCTTCTGTTGATGTACTAGGCAAGATTACACTCAGTAGTTTGCCATTGCTTTCGGAGCGACCGGCTGACATACCCCGTAAGTTATTAACGCGGCGAGAACTGCTACCGATTCTCGCGTAGGTTACGTTACTCACGAGAATATACGGGATTACGGAGAAAGACATTAACCCTATTCCAGGGAGACCGGCTCAAAATATTCGCTGCAAGCGAATTCGAACCTGTGCGGTTATAACCCAATGGATTTCAAGTCCTACGCCTTAACCACTCGGCCATCACATAGTCATACAGTCCTACTTTTGACATTTCTACATGACTTTACTTCCCCTTATCCAAGAAGGATTATTTACAAAATCTACTTTTCAGATAGTGAAACGTGTCTTATGTAATATATCACTATAATTGAATGTCAGAAAGAGAATGCTGTATTATTATATAGAAACTGTTCAATTTTATGACATTGAATCATGCATCACAATGGAAAAAAAATTATGAAGGGCTTGAAAGCAACGGAGATGTGGTTCCTGAGACGAATGTTGTGATTATCTTGGACTACCAGAGTAACTATCGACCTGGAAAAGGTCAATTGAAAGTAAAACATTATATGCCACTAAACGAAAGATGCAGGCAGCTTTCTTTGGTCATATAATGAGGAGGGTGGCACTGGACAACATAGTGACAACATAAAGGTCAGTGGGAAAACAGGTAGATTACGAAGACTGTGGTATGGAGGAATATCAATAGAGTTGATCCGGATCACAACAGAACGAGATATGTGAAGAGACATAAACTTCTAGGCCACCTGGCACATGCTGATGACAATGGCCTACTGTCTCAATGGTTCCCGATTATGTCTCATCCTTATGTAATTCTCAATGGCAATTACAGTTCAGTCAAAATAACTAGAAAAACAGTAGGGGAAACCCCAAAAGGAAATCCCCCAAAACTCAGTGCGTGATGTTAAAGTTCGTGATGTGTACACTGTTATGGACAGACTTCACAGACTGAAGCTATTTAATGGTTACGTTTCCACGCTAGTATTCTATACTGCGTTGATAGTTGCGTGCGTCCGGTAATGAAATATTGGATGCGTGTCCTGGCCTTTGTTAGATTCTTCAGATATTCCCAATTCCTGGATCCCGCGCTTTGGGATTCACCGATAGATTCAGAACCGGATGGAAACTACCCACTCGCAATGAGGGTGGACTCTAGAGATCAGGCTAGAATTGGGGAGGGGAGGGGGAAGAGGGAATGGCAGAATGTGCCAGCGGCGAAGACATAGCATTTCCTTAATGTGGGCTCAGTTATACAATATGCTGTGTTATCAGTATAGTTGGGGACAGATGGCTGTCATGAATTAGATTATTGTCATGTGCTAGATGTCAAGACACTAGACGAGTGTGACCTTATAAATTGTTATCATCGTTTTACTTTAGTCGTATTCAGTAATGTTTATCAGCTGCACTTTTTGTAATACTGTACAGGCTGTGTTTTCCCTTCTGCTATAATATTTCTTTTGTTCGTCCCTACAACCTCTTTTGGAAAGCGTCAGTTTTGTCCTCATATTGTTTGTTCATTGTCAATGTTTCAATAAATGACATACTAACATTTTAAAGCTTTAACTAATCACAGGCAACGGCATGTGTGTTCTTAGCTAATCAACGAATTTCGTGTCTTGGTCGGAGTTTAGGATCCTCATCCGCAGTGTTAATGGTAAGTGAACGTAAAGAAACCTTTTAAAAGTCCTATGACGCAGTGGATATATGGTGCATTACCCATATTTGCATAGACAATCGGCACTCGGTAGTTGATGCGATCACTATCACGTTGGCCGCCTTCTCTTCCCAAGATATTCCCTGGTACACATTTCAGACTGGCTCGGCCTGGGAGCCCTGGTCAACTGTTTTTGTTTTTTAAATTCGAACTCGTCCGTGGGAAGGGTGCCCTATTGTATACCATCCTTTTGTAATTTCTTTTTGTTTTTATTGCATGTTCTATTTACAGGACATCGCTGTCAACACCAGCATTTTACTGCTACTGCTGATGTCTTGGCAAATTTTACTTTGCCATTGCTTTCTGAAGGACCGGCTCCCTTGCCAACATGTTAAAACACAGCGCAACGCGGTCTGCTGCCAAACCAGTCGTAGCTGTGTTTCGAAAACCGGTAAACAGGCTTACGAATCGCGTCCGCAAGCTCTTAGCCACGGAGACCGGTCTGTTGTAATTATCAATGGCAATTACAGTTCAGTCAAAATAACTAGAAATTCAGTAGGGGGAAACCCAAAAGGAAATCCCCCAAAACTCAGTGCGTGATGTTAAAGTTCGTGATGTGTACACTGTTATGGACAGACTTCACAGACTGAAGCTATTTAATGGTTTGCGTTTCCACGCTAGTATTCTATATAACGTTGAAAGTTGCGTGCATCCGGTAATGAAATACTGGATGCGTGTCCTGGCCTTTGTTAGATTCTCCAGATATTCCCAATTCCTGGATCCCGCGCTTTGGGATTCACCGATAGATTCAGAACCGGATGGAAACTACCCACTCGCAATGAGGGTGGACTCTAGAGATGAGGCTGGAATTGGGGGTGGGATGGCAGAACATGTCAGTGGCGGAGACATAGAGTGTGTTCTGAAAGTGGGACCAATTAGATAAAATGGGTATTAGCGTGGATATTATTTAGTGGGTGGCTGAAGAACTAGATGGCTGTTATAACTAGATCCTTGTGATATAATAGTTGATTGTGCGGTGGTGGATGATTGCACGGTACTAGATGATTATGACGTGGTAGATCAATGTAAGGAAAGTGAAGGGCGGGGGTGTAAATTAATGTTAGATTATTGAAAGTAATAGGAAATTATAAAGCACTAGGTGATTGTTAGTACTAAATCAACATAAAACATCAGATGATTATAAACTACTATATTACTGTGGTCTTTTTAATGATTGTGGACTCCACGATAGTGCTGTAATTAGAACACTTCTCTGCCAACCCGGTGCTCATGGGTTTCAAATCTCTTTCAAATTGGGACATTCCACCTAACCCCCCCCCCCCCCCCCCCCCCCCCCCCCCCCTCCCCATCCTCCAGGCCACTGAAATCGGATCGCCGGAAATGTTCTGCGAAGTGAAGACGACGGAAGTGACGCGGCTCTCATCTGGCAACTTGTGCCGGTTGGGTTATAAGACATGGATCTAGCACCATGTACCCAGAATGTCTCAAGGAGTGTATGAAGGTCCTTTGCTTGACTGATTGTGACAGTTACTAAATAAACGGGTGGAGTCATCACCATTACCAGCTGTTCATGAGCAGCATGACATAATACATGAACCATAGTTGACCAACAACTTGAAACAAATACATGAACCATAGTTGATCAACAAGTTGAAACAATACATGAACCATAGTTGACCAATAACTTGAAACAATACATGAACCATAGTTGATTAACAACTTGAAACAATACATGAACCATAGTTGACCAACAACTTGAAACAATAAGTGAACCATAGTTGACCAACAACTTGAAACAATAAGTGAACCATAGTTGACCAACAACTTGAAACAATACATGAACCATAGTTGACCAACAACTTGAAACAATACATGAACCATAGTTGACCAATAACTTGAAACAATAAGTGAACCATAGTTGACCAACAACTTGAAACACTACATGAACCATAGTTGATTAACAACTTGAAACAATACATGAACCATAGTTGACCAACAACTTGAAACAATACATGAACCATAGTTGACCAACAACTTGAAACAATAAGTGAACCATAGTTGACCAACAACTTGAAACAATAAGTGAACCATAGTTGACCAACAACTTGAAACAATACATGAACCATAGTTGACCAACAACTTGAAACAATAAGTGAACCATAGTTGATCAACAACGGGAAATAAATATATGAACCATAGTTGACCAACAACGTGAAACAATAGGTGAACCATAGTTGACCAACAACGTGAAACAATACATGAACCATAGTTGACCAACAACGTGACACAATAAGTGAACCATACTTGACCAACAACGTGAAACAATAAGTGAACCATAGTTGACCAACAACGTGAAACAATACATGAACCATAGTTGACCAACAACGTGAAACAATAAGTGAACCATAGTTGACCAACAACGTGAAACAATAGGTGAACCATAGTTGATCACCAACGGGAAACAACAGGTGAGCCATAGTTGACCAACAATGGGAAATAAATACATGAACGATAGTTGACCAACAACTTGAAACAATATATGAACGATAGTTGACCAACAACGTGAAATAAAACATGAACCATAGTTGACCAACAACGTGAAACAATATATGAACCATAGTTGACCAACAACTTGAAACAATATATGAACGATAGTTGACCAACAACGTGAAACAATAGGTGAACCATAGTTGACCAACAACTTGAAACAATATATGAACGATAGTTGACCAACAACGTGAAACAAAACATAAACAATTGTGACCAACAATATGAAACAACACATGAACAATAATGGACCAACAACCTGAAAAAACACATGAACAATTGTGACAAACAATATGAAACAACACATGAACAATAATGGACCAACAACAGGAAAAAACCCATGAACAATAATTGACCAACAATATGAAGAAAAAAAGACAGATTAACGATAATTGACCATAAACACATGAACAATAGTGAACCAACAACATGAAACAACATTTGAATAATAGTGAACCAACAACATGAAACAACACCAGAACAATTGTAAACCAACAACATGAAACAACACTTCAACAATAGTGAACAAACAACATGAAACAACACCAGAACAATTGTAAACCAACATGAAACAATACCAGAACAATTGCAAACCAACAACATGAAACAAAATCAGAACAATTGTAAACCAACAACATGAAACTACACCAGAACAATTGTAAACCAACACCAAAAACAACACAAGAATAATAGTGAACAAACAACTTGAAACAACACCAGAACAATTGTAAAGCAACAACATGAAACACAACCAGAAACATTGTAAACCAACAACATGAAATAAAACCAGAACAATTGTAAACCAACAACATGAAACAACACCAGAACAATTGTAAACCAACAACATAAAACAAAACCAGAAGAATTGTAAACCAACAACATGAAACAACACCAGAACAATTGTAAACCAACAAAATGAAACAACACCAGAACAATTGTAAACCAACAACATGAAACAACACCAGAACAATTGTAAACCAACAATATGAAACAACACCAGAACAATTGTAAATCAACAACATGAAACAATACGAGAACAATTGTAAACCAACAACATGAAACAACACCGGAACAATTGTAAACCAACAACATGAAACAACACCAGAACAATTGTAAACCAACAACATGAAACAACACCAGAACAATTGTAAACCAACAACATGAAACAACACCAGAACAATTGTAAACCAACAACATGAAATAAAACCAGAACAATTGTAAATCAACAACATGAAACAACACCAGAACAATTGTAAACCAACAACATGAAATAAAACCAAAACAATCGTAAACCAACAACATAAAACTAAACCAGAAGAATTGTAATTCAACAACATGAAACAACACCAGAACAATTGTAAACCAACAACATGAAACAACACCAGAACAATTGTAAACCAACAACATAAAACAAAACCAGAAGAATTATAAACCAACAACATGAAACAACACCAGAACAATTGTAAACCAACAACATGAAACAACACCAGAACAATTGTAAACCAACAACATAAAACAAAACCAGAAGAATTGTAAACCAACAACATGAAACAACACCAGAACAATTTTAAACCAACAACATGAAACAACACCAGAACAATTGTAAACCTACAACATGAAACAACACCAGAACAATTGTAAACCAACAACATGAAACAACACCAGAACAATTGTAAATCAACAACATGAAACAATACCAGAACAATTGTAAACCAACAACATGAAACAACACCAGAACAATTGTAAACCAACAACATGAAACAACACCAGAACAATTGTTAACCAACAACATGAAACAACATCAGAACAATTGTAAACCAACAACATGAAACAACACCAGAACAATTGTAAACCAACAACATGAAACAACACCAGAACAATTGTAAACCAACAACATGAAACTACACCAGAACAATTGTAAACCAACAACATGAAACAACACCAGAACAATAGTGAACAAACAACCTGAGACAACACATGAACACTAGTGACAAACTGATTAGGTTTCAGACTGACCAACTCTTGTGTCCTGGTTCAATCTTAAGGTGCGGCAGGAATGTGTTTCACAAATAAGGCTTCTGAATCGACCCCTACCTCGTAACACGAGAGAAATTGAAGACAGTGCTCTATATGTTTTCATCTGTGACCTAGGATTCGTGACCGCAGGTTTACAATCCGGACATACCAGGGTTCGGAGTAAGCCTCATGCAGTTCTGAAGAAAACCGGTTTGCGTTACTTTTCACAATAGTATGAGTCTCGGCCATTCAGAAAACAATTGAGGACTATTTAATGTAAAGTTGCTTTGAAACGCAGTCTTAAAATGTCGGGCTTCAATACGACGTCCTGTAAAAATATATACAACTAACTGTCTCTAAGATGTGGAACGACAGGCGGTAAGAAGCCGAGCGCGTCCGTCCATATTTTTATACCGTACTCAAATATATTTGTGATATCGTAAACTTTAAATCTATAAATCAAGTTGCATGTCCTTCACAGGACGTAGCAGTCAACCTCAGCATTTTCGCTGTTCGTGATTCCTGGGCAAATGTTACGTTCAGTAGTTTGCCATTGCTTTCTGAACGACCAGCTCTTATACCTTTTTAAACTTTACACTCATGCAATAATTATTTAGAAATAACAATTTTCTTTTTCAAGGTGCCGACATATTTCTCCGTTTTCTATTGTGTCTTACCTACCATGACAGTGTCTTTGATATCTTATATCATCGTCTGTTGTGTTTTCTTAACCTTAACCTTACGAATGCCATGGTAAACGGCTGACAAATGACGTATGTCGCGTTTCCCAAAATGTCCAACCCAGGAAATGACGGACCGTAGACCTGCAATCAGAAACTGTCTGGCCGGCTCCAGGGGCAGAGAAATTACTAGCATTTTCCAATAATGCATATTTATAAGGACCTCATTTTGACAGCGTGGGTGACTTTCTGTAATTAGTAAAGTGGAGAGGATGTGGGATATTGATGTGGCACGGGGACAGCTTTCTCTGTGAGATAAAACAGTCATCTAAGAAGAAATGTTGTTTGTGTGTTTTTGAAATGTGTTGAGTTGTTGTAAAGCTGTTATTGTTGTTGCTGTTGTTGTTGATCAGGTCCCCCACTTGAGGTGTTGACTCTTATCGGACATGAAGAATTCTTGGAATGGTGTAGACTTTGATTTTACAGTTGTACACATAAATATCAATTGGGGAACCCCTTGAGGCCACTAAGACAGTTCATAAATAAATAAACAGGTATTGTTTGTCGCTCATAGAATTAGGGGAAAGAAATAGACTATTGAAACTGGAAAGCTATAGTTACTGGCCGGGATTCGAACCTGTCACCTCCAAATGACGACAGCGCAGGTTCAAGTTTTTACAGGCAACAAATAGCACAATCATTTCGATCGTGCGCCTGAGGTCTTCAAGCGTGAGTGCATGCATTGGGTGCTAAATGTCATCCATACAATCTTTTACTCTCTCGCTCTCCACTTCTGTGTCTCTATGCGTCTACGCTTTCTACTCATCTATCTCGGTCTCACTGTCACTTAATGACTCTTAGTCTCTCATTTCTCCTTTTCTGTCCGTTCCTGTCACTGTCTTTCTGTCGTCTCTCTCTCTCTCTCTCTCTCTCTCTCTCTCTCTCTCTCTCTCTCTATCTCTCTCTCTGTTGTTCTATACCACTGTCACTCCCTTTCACCCCTCCTTTCCCCGTTACTCTCTGTATTACATTTGGTTTTCCATCTTAGACTCAAGCATTTTACGCTCATTATTCTTATACAGAATTGGCAGTCTGCGAGGAAGAAATCATTTATAATTCAACGGTCAAGACGGCGTTTACCTGCAAAACTTTGTGGAACGTAATGAGCATGGCAAGGCACTTAAAGACTGGTCATCCACTACACCTGTATTCGTCTCCAGTCGTCATGACTTGTCTTGCCACTGGATTCAGGTGGGCTGAGGCGAGAGAGTGAGGTCGACGAATTGCGTAACTCTTTTTCATTTTAATCCAATTCATGGCGCAAGTCTTTCTTCATCCGACTTCGAAGCTATTGAAAATTAAATGGTAATACAAGATCCCAGATACTGCCGTCTTAGAAAGAGCGCCCATGTCCCATTATCCATACTCTACTATTCAGAATCAAATTCGCTGGGCTGGTCGATTGACTCCCATGCCAGATCACAGGCTCCCTAAAAGATTTTATTACGGTGAGCTCTGTGGTAAACGCTCACAAGGAGGCCAGAGGAAACGCTTTAAAGACACTCTGAACATCTCACTAAATGCTTTTTGAATTCATCACGACACTAGGGAGATTGCCAAAGACCGAAATTCTTGTAGTACATCATTACGCAAGGGTGCAGTTACTTGTGAAGGAAACAGGACTGCAAGAGCTGTGGAAAAAAGGCTGGACACAAAAAAAAACACACACACGCACACACAGCAGGAGATCCTCCTACTGCCTGCCCACCTGGTAGTAGTGTTTTCTAAAACCCCAATTGAAGAGGATTAATTTTTAAAAAATCAACAACAAATTACCTGGTTTCCCAAGTATACCCAGCGTAAACTGGGTATCTGAACATATTCTGGGGAGTACAGGCGGCCAGCGTGATACTGACCACATCACCCGTCGAGTGCCGGCAGTCTATACAGTTACGGGGCTAGCAAAGACGCAATACACACCATAGACTGGAATAGAGTCATTTACACTTAATTACATATCCTTAAGCTGCAGGAGTATGTGAGAGCTTTGAACTTTTTAAACTTTATTTTAAAAGGGTTACAAATTGGGCACGTTGTCACCGCCTCACCTTCAGATATATTATTAGAGGGCTGCAACTCCAGCCCAAGGGATAGCATCGAGTCGCTCAGGACCCGAGTAATCTAGAGCCTTCTCGAAAGAGCTGGTCATCGAGTCCATGGTTCCGTGGACACTGATGTGGCCCGCCTAATGCGGGGTCCACGAGGAACTCGGACAGAGTTACCGCCCGTGTCGAATGAGGACACGAGGAGACCGGCAGAGGACAGACGGACTTGAGAGAGGCAACAAGGCCTGCCTGAGAGGGACTCAATAGATATTCATAGATATATATATATATACATAGGCTAGATAGTGTGCTAGATTGTTGTATGACAACTATGTGTTTGATGTTTAACTATCTGTGATATGTAAGATAATATAGCGCGGGCTGTTAACCCACTGCGCCAACTGTATATTCAATACAATAAATATTCGATCTCATAGCGAACAGATTTATTGTTGCCTGTATGTACCCGTGTTCAGTTACCTAGATAAGAGCAAGATGATGACAGGCTTTTTTGGGGGCTAGTTTTCCGGTTTTGGCATAAAATGTTTTGTGAAAGAGCTATTAATTGCCATGTAAATTTACTTATTTAATCATATCACATTGATTTTTGATAACACATTGATTTGTTTAAATCAAAAAAATTAACTTTACAACTTTACGAAAATTAGTAGCTATCTAGCGATAAAATAGAATTAATCTGAGTCCCTCGGCAACGTCTCACCATTGCCTCCACAGTGTGCCTCATTATTTGGATTCTGTAAACGATTTTTGACATGTTACTATTTTGACATTTTCTTTTGACTGTGACTAATAGTTTCTCACTCCACGAGCAGATTGTTCCGCAACTAGTGCCGCGTGCAACCTATGTAACCTTTCCAATAGTGACGAGAGTACAAGACAACATCGGAGAGTTCTGGGATTGAAAGCTAAGTTTCACATCATACCCATCGCAACTCTAAGCTGTACTTCTCATCTTCCATCAATGTATCATTTGTTTCATATTGATTTGTTTGCATATTCATGACCTTGTCACCAACATAACCTTGCATTTTGATTTACACATTAATAATTAAGGGAGTTAACCAAATTTTCGACTACACAACATTTTTTTCTAAGGGATTTAACTCTATAAACTTTACAAACAAGTAAAACACAAAATGTCTAGCTTAGATAAGTGCATTGAGCAAGGAATAAAGTTAGGTTATAAAGAAGAGAAACTGTCAGAATGGGGACAGAAAACGCATGCAGAAAACATTGCCCGGGAAGAAAGAGCGATAGAACGAGAGGAAAAACAAAAGCAAATGCAAATGCAAGCAGAAGAAAAGAAATTGCAAATGGAGGCAGAAGAAAAGAAACTGCAAATGCAAGCAGAAGAAAAGAAATTGCAAATGGAGGCAGAAGAAAAGAAAATGCAAATGCAGGCAGCAGAAAAGAAATTACAAATGGAGCTCGACGCGGCGGCCAAGCAAGCCCAATTGAATGCTGATACACAAGTGAAACTAAAACAAATGGAAATTGAGTCCAACACAGAAATATCGATAAATAAGCTAAGAAGCAAAGAGGAAGAACAAAAATATAATAAGTATAAAGGCCTCGTGAAGGCGTTCTGCTCAGAATCAGCGCCTACTTAGAAAATTTTGAGTGTCTCATGTCTCATCATAAGATCATAAAATCAGATTGGGCATTTATTCTAATGAGAAACTTAGCTCTTGAACCACTAAAAGTAATAGAGACAATACCACAGGAAATGCGAAAAGACTATGACTACCTAAAACAACGCATTCTCCAACATTTTTCTTTAGATACTGCAGGTTACCAACAACAATTTGCCAAATTATCTCCACAACCAAACCAAACCTTTATAGATTATGTCAGTACAGTCCAAGACGTGTGCACAAAATGGATCAACTCGGCTAAAACCAACAATAGCCATGACAAACTTAAAGAGCTTATTATTATAGATAAAATAGTTAGCACCATCACCACACCTTTTGCCAAGTTCTTAAAACAAATGGACTGTAAGAGTATTCAGGAAATAGAAGCAAAGGGGAATGCATTTTTCACAGCAAATAGGGACATTTTTCAGCTGAACATAAGTCACAACGATACAGCAGCTGCAGTAGTAAACACCAAATACTCCAAACAAACAGGGGGTAAATTTAAACCGCGCCCCAATGTCGGTAAAGTAGCGAAGTGCCAATATTGCTGTTTCAGTCACGACACTTACTCTATGTGCGACAAATCGCCTACCTATCCTACCCACCTCAAAATGATGGTGGAGAAGCAGAAGGCTAAGCGCAACGCTTACCAGAGAGCGGTCAAATGCTACTTGTGCCAAAGTTTTGGCCATTATAGTCGCCTCTGTGATGGACGTAAGTTATTGAAACAGGCCAATGCTGCACTAGTAGAAACGTCGTCTGACGAAGAGCTTGAATCACTGAATGAATGTGATAATCAACACGACAATGAAAGCGAGCTTGGGAATGCTGTACACATTATTAACACCATTACAGACAGTAAGTGCAACACCTGTACGAAGTTCCAACTTGACACAACACTATTATGTGGCCACACGATCCCTTTTTCAAATGAAACAGCTAACGCTGCCTTATCATCTACAGGCAAGCTAGTTTTTTCTACAGGGTTTGTTAACAACAAAAAGTGCACATTAATTCGGGATTCGGGCGCAACGCTCTGTGGGGTGAAGAAAACATTAATAGACACTAAAGACTACACAGACAAACATGTGACTTGTCGCACATTCTCAGGTACTATAGAGAGATACCCCCTTGCTCTGGTCGAAATTCAAACACCGTTCATATCAGGACAAGTATTGTGCGCTGTCCTTGACAATCCAGTCGCTGATATTATACTTGGTAATTTACCCAATATACATCCATGCTCTGAAAAGGAAATCAAAGAGTGGGAGCATAAACACGGTATCCACCACACAAACAGCGATGCGAAAGAGAAACACCATTCTTGCTTGTCTCAATCTGCCAAAATACCTAGGGAGACAACCACTGAGGTAATTCAGAAAGAATTCACCGAGGTGTACAATGCAGGGGCGGTCGAATCTATGAGCGATACGACCGAATTAAAACCTCGAATTGAGGATGCTACCGAGCTACCAAGTACCAAGCCTGTAAATGTGCAACAAAACACACAACACACAAACGCAATAACACGACAGACAACCCACAAAACCAACACCGACCAACTGCAGGAATCATTAGAAATAGTAGCGCCAAACTCAACTAACATCAATTTTGGAAATGAACAGAAAGCAGATACAACACTTGTACCATACTTTAAGTTAGTAGGACTTAAACCAAAATTAACTAAGAACGCATCGTGGACATTTAGGCTACAGAACAACATCTTAACTAGATTTTACACAACAAATCAGACCACGATACAGCAAGTAGTGTTACCACAAGCCCATCGAGACAAAGTTCTAAAAATAGCCCATGACTCCCCTTTTGGAGGTCATATGGGGTATGAAAAGACCAGGGCTAGGGTCCTCACCCAATTTTATTGGCCAAAGTTTTGCCAAGATATAAAAACCTTCTGTAGATCTTGTGATATATGTCAGAAACTGGTGAAAAAGGAAAAAAAAACCTACAGCAGAAGTCCAATCAACGACAACTGCCTCGAGGCCTTTCCAAATCGTGGCAGTTGACCTAGTAGGTCCGTTGAATCACATATCAAACAAGGGGAATAGATATATTTTTACTCTTATTGATTTATGTACAAGGTGGCCCGAAATGCTTCCATTAAGATCTATCTCCTCTAAGGATGTGACCGACATATTACTAAATATTTTCTCCCGTTTTGGCTTCCCGGAGAAAATAATTTCTGATAGAGGAACCCAGTTCATATCTAATGCCACCCAATCAGTAACTAAGTTACTAGGCATCAAGCAGTGTTTCACCAGTCCCTATCGACCGGCCGCAAATGGTATCTGCGAGAAACTAAATGGGGACCTGAAACATATGCTATCTAAAGTGACAGCTGACAATCCAGCCGATTGGGACATACTTCTCCCAACGGTGCTGTTCGCATATAGAGAAGTCCCTCAATCAAGTACAGGGTTCTCTCCCTTCGAATTGATGTATGGAGCGAACCCAAGAGGACCTCTCACCATTTATAAAGAGATCATATCACAACCTGTAGATGTCCAACTTCCCATTTCAACCTATGATTTGGTCACTGATACCAGAGACAAAATCATACGTTCCTGTATATTTGGCCAGAACATCACTACAGGAGAAAGGTTTTAAATACAGGCAGTACGCCAATAGAGGTGCAAAAAACAATTGTGCTAAATCCAGGTCAGGATATTTTACTCCTACTACCTGACAAAAGAGATTTACTGTCAACCTCTTGGCAGGGACCTTTAAGATCATTAGAAGAATTTCAGAAGTAGATTACGAAATCTCTTTAAATGGAAAGTTGAAAATATTCCATGTAAATATGTTGAAACCATACTATGCTAGACAGGACAATGAGACAAATGAACAGACACAACGAACTGGTGACGGAGACGAAACGACAATTTCCCAACGAAATGACACCTCGACAAACGAAGCATCGTTAACGACATACGCTTACGACGACGAAAACGACGAAGACATATGGACATTACCGACAATCTGTGATATCGACAATGACGACAAATTTGACGACATACTGACGATTGATCTCGACGACGACGACAATGACATTGAAGATAATTTACAAACAGTAGCATCTGTGATAAATCAGACAGACGTGGACAATACTGAAATCCCTGTACCAATCATGACTGACGACGGGAGTATAAATGACATACATATCTCTGACACTTTGACACAACAACAGCGACAAGACATTGTGACGCTCCTTGACGACTATAAGACTATCTTTTCCAACAAACCTGGACGCACTGATAGAATAACACATTCAATTGTGCTGACAGATCTGAGACCGGTCAAATGTAGACCATATTCTATTCCTCTCCATTACAGATCTAATTTAGATAAAGAAATTTTAGATTTAGAGAAGAATGGCATTATTCAAAAATCGATGTCTCAATATTCTTCACCGATTGTCCTGGTGAAAAGAAAGACCAGACAATCCGTTTGTGCATCGACTATAGAGTATTAAATACAAGAACAACAACGGATGCAGAGCCAATGAACAGTTGTGAAGATCTTATTTTAAATATGGCTCAATCATCCTTATTTTCCAAGACCGATTTAGCGAAAGGATATTGGCAAGTTCCACTACACCCTTCTTGTAGACATATAATAGCATTCGCAACACCTCTCGGTTTGTACGAATGGCTATATCTTCCTTTTGGCCTGAGAACGCACCGGCCACATTTGTGAGACTAACAAGATTGTTATTACACGGAATTAAAGATGTAGTAGCCTATATTGATGATATATGCGTCCATTCTTCTGATATGACTTCTCACTTACTGACCCTGAAACAAGTCTTCAACCAAATCTCTCTTTTTGGACTTACTATCAAACCTTCCAAGGTTGAAATAGGTTATACACAAATAGACTTCCTTGGTCATAGAATTTCTGAAGGAAAATTGTTGACTGATGATAAAATTGTTTCCAAGATCCTTAATCTAGAAGTGCCTACCACAAAGAAACAGATTAGAAGTCTACTAGGTCTTATTAACTATTATTCTAAATTCATTCCACATTGGGCAGAACTCACTTCAGTCTTTTCTGATATGTTAACTAAAGATCATCCATCAAAGATTTGTAAAAGTACCAGCTTAGATGATGCAATGTGTAGATTGAAACATATTTTTTCTAATCCACCAGTCTTACGATTACCCAACATAAATTTACCCTTTATTTTGACCACAGATGATAGCGCTATCGCAATAGGAGGATGTCTAATGCAGGAAGTGGATGGCGTACGACACCCGATTCTCTACGTGAGCCGCAAACTAAAGAAGGCTGAGACTCGTTATGCCACAGTGGAATTGGAGTGTTTAAGCCTAGTGTTCTGTATATTGAGATTATCTAAGTTCCTCTTGGGGAGTCATTTTGTGGTCCTCACAGACAGTTCGCCATTATTAGTCCTTAACCATGGGTCGCCCAAAAACCACCGGTTACAACGATGGTGTCTTCTACTTCAAGATTTCGACTTCGAAATCCGCCACATCAAGGGCACTGATAATATTATGGCTGACCTTTTATCACGGCAGACAAATGCACCAGTAGAATGACTCTTATCACATCGACCATTAGCCATACTATAACTGTGATACTTTAGTCGGTTGCATATAACAGTGTATCTCTACACCTGCTAGAGTACTCTCAGTGATTAGGTTACTTACGACACCATGAACAGGGTACATTAAGAACTATACATTAAGACCATCTATACGTTAAGAGCTATACTTAAGAACTATACTATCAAGTGCCTAGCTCTAGAACGATTCCAGCAAGAAACAGTAACTGTGTTGTTTCAAACCAATTATATCAACCAGTTAACTGACTCTGAATACTGTAATATTTCACACGGAACATTGAGAACAATCCATACTTGCTGTTGCTACGAAACTTTGCAAACAGCCGAAACAGAACGACATCGACTACAACACTCAAGAGACAACCATACTAACTTGACAATTCATGGCATAACACGCTAACGACAGGAGGACAACGCGCACATCATCGTTGGATTTATTTAGTTATCTAATTAATTAATTACTTTAGGATTAAATATGTATTATATTTGCATTAATGATGTATATAAATTGTGTTAACCTGTAATTTGTACATATTCTACTTTAATATTACAGGCGTTGCCATTCATAGGCTAAAGAACCGTCCAATACAATTGTCTCTAGTTAAATGATAACCTATTTTTGATTCATCGTACAAAAAGTACGTATTTTCTTAAAGGGCAAATATCGCCTAGCCCATTTTTTCTAAGGGCAATAACATTTACCTCAACTTTAATTATATATTTTAACCAAATACTATTTTGAATGAAAGGTGAGTGAATGACTGCGTGAAAGGATTAAATGAGAGAACGATACACTTGGAGGACAAATTGTACGCAAAACTTATTTATTGTAATTTGTCTGCGTCTTTCATGTAAAATTGCATGACTTGTCTAATTTGTCAATACATGTGTAGTACTTAGTTTAATAGTGAGTTTAATTTAGTAGTTAGTGTAATATACTTAGTTTAGCAATTAGGATACATCTAAGCACCACTACTTGGAATGCCTGATCATGTATTGCACACAGTGCAGTATTTCATGATTGAGGTTATCCCAACTCGTGACGCTTGGAAATACGCCACACATTCAGCACACACGTTACACAAACCTCAAAACTCAACACTATCAATTTAAAATACAGTCACTTTATTAGAAACATCAACTTATTAGTCAACACACTAACAAGCCAAGAGGGACACATGTAGTCTGAGGGGGATAAAAGAACAAGGTAGCTACATATTTAGCATTATATAGCATACGAGAGTAAAAGTGTATAGAAATACACACACAGATCAAGATTTGAAGGTGTACTTATTTAGCCAGGACTTCGGTCTTGTTAACCCTCTTTAATACAGAGGTTAATTGTCTTGGTACCATTTCGGGTACTATGAGAAGGGCGGGTTGTAAATACAACTACTAAAACGTCACGTAACTTCGGTCAGATAAGCATTTTAAGCACACGAGAGACAGAGGGATCTCTTCACCAAATCAGAGAAGTGTTGTATGGTAGAATACATGAGTTTTAGTGCTAGTAGGTAGGTTACCAGGTTACTATCCACCAAACTACAAACACCAACTTTATGTGATTCGGTGACAGAATTAGAACAGATCTAATTACCCACGAACAAATCATATCAGGGGGGAGGGGGGATCCTGTCACCGCCTCACCTTCAGATATATTATTAGAGGGCTGCAACTCCAGCCCAAGGGATAGCATCGAGTCGCTCAGGACCCGAGTAATCTAGAGCCTTCTCGAAAGAGCTGGTCATCGAGTCCATGGTTCCGTGGACACTGATGTGGCCCGCCTAATGCGGGGTCCACGAGGAACTCGGACAGAGTTACCGCCCGTGTCGAATGAGGACACGAGGAGACCGGCAGAGGACAGACGGACTTGAGAGAGGCAACAAGGCCTGCCTGAGAGGGACTCAATAGATATTCATAGATATATATATATACATAGGCTAGATAGTGTGCTAGATTGTTGTATGACAACTATGTGTTTGATGTTTAACTATCTGTGATATGTAAGATAATATAGCGCGGGCTGTTAAACCCACTGCGCCAACTGTATATTCAATACAATAAATATTCGATCTCATAGCGAACAGATTTATTGTTGCCTGTATGTACCCGTGTTCAGTTACCTAGATAAGAGCAAGATGATGACACACGTAGGCCCGTCTTACATTCGGCCCTTCCAATCACTCATCTTTCGTTCATCAACAGTGCATGATACATTTACATAGACCCAAAAAAAAAACACGTTGTCAAATGAATGCTACAAGCATAAACAATGCATATTACCATGTTATGTAACACATCCCCCTTCCCACACACATATCCAGCACCAACCCACACACATCCCTCACTTACTCACACATCACCCACCCCTACAAACACATCCCCCACCCACCAAACATCCCACCCCACCACACACACACATCGCTCTACCAACACACACACACACACACATCCCCCTCCAAACCAGACATCTTCCACCCCCACATACACACACACACACACACACACATCCCTCACTAACATCCCCACGAACACACATCTCCCCACCCACTCACACATACTGCAACCCACACATCCACACACCCACACACACACATGCTACACCCACCCACACACACATGCTACACCCACCCACACATCCCCAACCCACACAGACACATCCCTCACCCACTCACACATCACCCACCCATACCCACATATCTTCCTATCCACGCACACATCCCACACACACATTTCCCCATTCACCCACACATTTCATATCCACCTACACACGCCACCAACCACACATACATCCCCACCCAAACACACATCCCCGAGCCACACACATTCCTCCATCGACACACACATCCCCCACGCATACACACATCGCCCATATCCCCTACACACTCACCCACACATCCCCCACCTACCAACACCCTCACATCTCCCACCCGCCAACACCCACAAATACCATTAGTACAAACACTAACACAAACATACCAACCCAAACACACACCCTCCCACACATCCCTAACCCACCCACATATTCTCCACCCACACACACCCCATCCATGCACACATCCCTCCACTCACCCACACACGCCCCTACCCACCCACTCATTTCCGCAGCAACCCACACATCCACCACAAATCCACACATCCCCCACTCAATCACATCCCACACTCACCCACACCTCCCCACCCACCAACTCACGCATCCCCCACTACACACACATCCCTCACCCGCACACATCTCCCCACACCCACACACACATATATCCCCGCACACACATCCCACACACATCCCTCACTCACACACACTTCTCCCATACTCCCACACAAACACACACACACATCTCCCACCCACACACAAACCCACAATCCACACATACACTCCCAATCCACATATTCCACCACTCACAAACATACACCCAACCACACACATATTCTCCCACCGACACTAACCTTCCCCATCCATATACACAACATCACATCAGCCACACCTATTTCCCAACCCATACATACATCCCCACACACCTTACACACATCCTCACACACCCATCCACATACCCCCTCCTACACATCCACACAACCCCACCCACCAATACTCATCCACTCATGCACACATCCCACACCCACGCACACATCCCCCACCGACCCACAAACATCCCCACCCAGACACATCCGTCATCCACACACATATTCCCCCACACGCATCTCCAACCCACACACATCTCCCACCCACACACACACCCACAATCCACACTTACACTCCCCATCCACATATTCCACCACTCACACACATACACCCACACACATATTCCTCCACCCACACTAACTTCCCCCATCAGCACAACAGCCACACCTATTTCCCAACCCATACATACATCCCAACACCCCTTACACACATCCTCACACACCAATCCACATACCCCCTCCCACACATCCATACACCCTCACCCACCAATACTCACCCACTAATGCACACATCCCTCACGCACGCACCCCCCCCCCCCCACCGAGACCCAAAAACATCCCCACCCAGACACATTCCTCATCCACACACATATTCCCCCACCCACCCACACATCTCCCCATCCACCTACATATCTCCCCACCCACCCACACCTCCCCCACTCACACACATCTCCAAACTCACATACACACATCCCCCACACACATACCTCCACCCACAAACCCATTCCCCAACCCAAAAACAATCCTTACATCTACACACATACATTCCCATATGTATGGTACGTTACACCCACCTTGGGTATTCATGATGCCCATGTTAAACATTGCCTCAACGAGGCATGTATTATTGATTATTTTTCATGCGTTTTAATGCTTATTGTTCTTTTTTTTTTTGTTTTGTCAAAGAATTGCTTCATAAGAAATGTTGAATGAAAGAATATGAGAGAAAATAGAGAAGAAGGGCAGAATATCAGCGTGCCCAATTCTTAACCCTTTGAAAATAAAGATTTTCGTTCGTTCGTTCGTTCATGATGCCTCACATAATCACTGAAACAAATGTGAACAAACTCCCACACTTTACACACACACACATATACACTGACGATGTAGGAGGCATCGAGCTGGGAGAGATAGGTCGAGAACACACATATAATTTAGATTAGGAGGGACAGAGGTGAGATAGGCATAGAGACGTGGGAAGGGGGTGGGGAGTGGGGAGTGGACAGACAGAGGGATATTGCATTGGGTGAGAAAGGGAAACGGAGAGGAACGAACGAAGGAACGATCTTTATTTTCAAAGGGTAGAGAATTGGGCACGCAGGCCCGTCTGATATTCTGCACTTCTTCTCTATTTCCTCTCATACATTATTGAGGTGAGAAAGAGAGATATTAGATTGGGAGAGAAAGAGGGAGGAATATGAGAGATAGAGAGATATTATATTGAGGGAGAAAAGGAGACGGAGAAGAGAGACAGAGATATTAGTTTTGGGGGGAAAAGGGAACAGAGAAAAAAAGACAGATGTATATTAGATTCGGGAGGAACGTGGGAGAGGAGAGACAGAGAGACATGGAAAGAGAGAGAGAGAGGATAAAGAGAGAGATAGAGGAGAGAGAGAGAGAGAGAGAGGAGAGAGAGAGAGAGAGAGCATGAATGGAATACTTTAGCACAATGTGAGGGCTGGTAGAAAAATGGGGAAGGAGGCTAGAGACAATGAGATAATAGGTTGGGGAGAAACGGAGGAGAGATTGACTGAGAGACATCGGGAGAGAGTGAGTAGACAGACAGACAGACAGACAGACAGACAGACAGACAGACAGACAGACAGACAGACAGGAGAATGGCTGGAGACACCGGTATTGTGATTCCAGAGACGAATGTTGCGAGTATATTTGACTAACAGAGTACTCAACACTGATTGCATAGAAGAGGTTAATGAAAGTAAAATAAAATATGTTCAACTTCATTCATTCATCATATGCGATGCCTATAAGCGTGGGCGGTCATGTTTTGCCATCTCACTCGATCACCAGAGTCGTGGATCAGGTCCGCGTTCTTGTCTATACCGTGCACGTGGCCAAGTCATCCAGGTATTTACTTCTCGGTCTTCCCCTTGTTGTCTTCCCCTTGATCTTGCCAGTTGTCACCAAGTTCTCCAAGGTCTTTCTTCTCATAACGTGGCTAAAAATTGTCGACTGTTTACACTTTACGTCTAATTTATCTAATGAGTTTACGTGTTTTTTTTTTTTGGTAGGACGTGCTCATTGTCCACGCTTCACATCCATACACAACTACATTTTTTATGTAGCACCTCAACACTCTTTTTGTCGTTACAATTGACATCTTCTATTGTTCAATATGTTTTCTATCTTGCAAAAGGCTACCTTCGCAACTACAGGTCACATAAACAAACAGCGTTCTTTAGTCACAAAATGTAAAGAAAGATAAGCGTTGGAAAACACCGTGACAATTACAAAGATCATTTGGAGAAGAGGCAGAAGCAGAATGACAGAGACGAAGTTGGGTGGGCTGAGACGGTGGCAAGGAGGAATATCATTAACAGAGTTTACCTGCAGCACCAGAGACCGACTTCTGAGGTGCTGTAATTTACCTCCCCAAGTCAAGGACGTGAAGTCAATATTTTATTTCAACTTACAAGTGTAGGGGTTGAACCCTCTACCTCGGCATCAGCACACACTGGCCGACCTTCACAAATATATGAAACGCAGGTCTTTGACAATGTCGTCCCATATGAATTAGCCTCAATCAAAGGCGTTGTTTTCAACCTTTAATTCCACACACATCCATTTTCTAGGCATGCATGTTTTAGTAAGTAACGGACCTTGTACACACTTTACCTGTATAGGGAATATAGTTCTGGACCCGTATGCGCATAGGCCAATCGCCACTATGGGTTATTATAATGCATAATATCAGTATGGGAGTCGTGGTGGTGTAGTTGCTAGATGCTTGCTTGCCGCCCGGTGGTCCTGCGTTCGAATTCGCATCAAGACGCATTTTTAAAATTGAAATGGATTTCCAAGTCAACCGAGCCTAAAATGGACACAAGAAATGTTATGGGAAGTAACAGCGGCCAACGACACACCCACGACATCACAGTTGGAATGGCAACTGGTCTAAAAGTGTCTAGTACTACTTGTATGTGGGTGTTGGTGGGTATGGGGTTGTGTGGGTTGGGGTGGGGAATGTGTGTGTGGATAGGTGGATGCGGGGTGTGAACGGTTGGGGATGAGTGTTTGGCTGGGTGGTTGGAGGTGTGTGTATATGGGTGGGTGGGTGGGTGGGTGTGTGTGGACTGGGGATGGGTGTGTTTGCGGGGAGATGTTTGTGTGTGTGGGGGATGTGTGTTAATAGGCAAGGGCTGATCGGTGGGTGTTTGGGTAGGGGTGTGTGTGGGTGAGTGGGGTGTGTGGGTAGGGTGTGTGTGTGGGTGAGTGGGGGATGTGTATGGCTGGATGAGGCTGTGTGTGGTTGGGTGGGGTGGGTATGTGGGAGGGTGGGAGGTTGTGTGGGTGGGAGGTTGTGTGGGTTGTGGGTGGGGAATGTGTATGTGGGTGGGTGTGGGGTGTGTGTGTGGTTGGGGGATGAGTGTTTGGCTGGGTGGTTAGAGGTGTGTGGATATGGCTTGGTGGGTATGTGAAGACTGGGGAATGGGTGTGTTCTGGGGAGATATGTGTGTGGGGGGGATGTGTGTTAATAGGGAAGGATAGGTTGGTGGGTGTTTGGGTGGGGGTGTGTGTGGGTGAGTGAGTAGGTAGGTGGGATGTGTGTGGGGAATATGTGTGGGTGAGTGGGGGTGTGTAAGGCTTGGTGACGCTGTGTGTGGGTGGGTGGAGTGGGTGTGTGGGAGGCTGGTGTGGGTGGATGGAATGTGTGTGTGTATGGGTGGATGATGTGTAGGTGGGTGGGTGGGGGTTATATGTGGGTGGAAAGAGATTGTGTGGGTGGGTGAGGGATGTGTCCCATAACATTGTAATATGCATTATGTTTACAACATTCATTTGACAATGCATTTTCCTATGTGAATGCTTCATGCACCATTGATGAATGAAAGATGAGTGATTAGAAGGGCCGAATGTAAGACGGGCCTGCGTGCCCAATATGTAACCCTTTTAAAATAAAGTTGAATTGAATAAAGTTGAATACCTAGTACTGGTGAACCCTGTGAGGAGCATTTTGTGTGATATTTTCACTGGCACACGAATACAGCATGATGTGGCAACCCTTCGCCGTGAAGTTGGAACTTATATAAAGTATTTAATTAAATAACTAACATACCCAATACTTCACAAGGCATGGAAAAGGTCCGCTACTTTCTACCTGTGGGTGCCTTCTATGTTCTGTTTGTGACTTACGAAACTGGAAACATGTTGTTGTCTCGCATTAAGTATTATCACCATTATGCGCCATGCCGATAAGCGCTGGCCGTCATGTTCGTCGTCTCACACTATCCCTACAGTCATAGGTCAGCTCAGCGTTCTTGTCTCCACCATATCACGTGGCCCGGCCATCCAGGTATTTACTTCTCTGTCTTTCCCTTGTTGTCCCCTCAATATTGCCAGTTGACACCAAGTTCTCTAATTTATGTCTTCTCATAACATGTCAATACATCTGTGACTGTCTACTTCTAATTTCTCTAATCAGTTTACGGTTTTCATTTGTTTCTTGTAGCATGTGGTCATTTGGGTTTTTTTTCCCC
>JACEFZ010005769.1:0-18471 GCA_014155875.1 Cepaea nemoralis | reverse complement strand
TTCCCCATCCTTTCCTTTTTTGGTGTTTTCCCCCTTTTCTTTTTTTTTTAGGGTATTCATTGCCTGTTCCATTTCTTCCATTGTTAGATTTGCCATCATATATTCTGCTGCTGTCTCTGTATTTCTATGATGTATCCGTTTGTCTTTGATTGCTTTCTTCTGTTCGGTTGTAATATCAATTTGGTTTGCATTTGCATAGTGTTCCATTAGTGCATTTGCAGCCTTTTTTCCTGTAAGCAAGGCATTTCCTTGTTTAATTGTTATTTGTTTGTTTCTAGGTCCTTCATTGTTCATGGCTTTCACTAGTTTCCATAGTTTGTTTCCATCCCTGTCAAAATTCAGGTTTTCTGTTTTTTCCCTCCAACAATCTCTTGTTTGATTTACTGTTCTTTTATATTTTGCTGAGATGGCTTTGAGAGAGATATTCACTTCAATTGTTTGTTCTCTCTCTGCTGTCTTCCTGGCATCTTCAACTTTGTCCTCCAAAATTTGTAGTTCTTCAGTCCAGTATGGTTTGTAATTTTTCCTCGCTCCTCTAGGAATGGACTCAGTGGCTGCCTGTATTATCGCTCTGTTTAGACTTTCCACCATTTGCTTTATGTTGCCATATCGTGTATTTATGTTTTCACAATATTTGTCTGTTAGTATGGCAAATCTGTCCCAATCTGCTCGTTTGTAATTCCAGCGGGGCAAGGGCTTTTGCTCCTGTGGAACATACTCCATATTCATTACAAGCTTGATTGGTCTGTGGTCACTACCTGCTAATTGGTCCAGCACATGGCGATCGATATTGTGGAGGATGTCTCCTGTGCAGAAAGCTAAGTCTGGAGTAGAAGTGGTAAGAAGCTCGGTGTGTCATCCGCTTTGTTGAGTAGATGGAGATTTGAGTCTATTTCCCAGTCCTCCAATTCATCTCCTCTTTTGTCAGTATCTGGGTATCCCCATCTTTCTGAACGGCTATTAAAGTCTCCGACAATAATGCAGTTTGTGTCAGTTATTTTCATGTTTGAGAGTGTAAGGTCCTTATCTGCTGGGCTATACAGATTGTAGATTCTTATTTTCACGTCCTTTATCATTATATCAACACCTATAATTTCTGTTTGGTTGTCAGAGATCACAGATACTTCGCTGCAAGGTATTGTATTTCGTGTAAGTATTAGAACTCCTCCTTTATGTCCTTCGCGGTCGAAACGTGTGGCCTGATATCCTCTGACTGAAAATTTGCGATTGGCATTGAGGTGTGTCTCTTGAATGCATGCCACATCTATTCTATCTTTATGAAGATGCTGTGTCAGGGATTCTTTCTTGTTATAAACTCCTTCGGCATTCCACTGTAGTATGTTGAGTGTCCTTGGTATTTGGTCAATAGCTCTTAACCTACTCCTCTGTGCCTTGACTCCACAGCACAGGGGAAGGTGACCACCAGTAGTCATGGGTGGACCCCCTCGAGGCAGGGGGCCCGGCACTATCACCGCCTGATGGGACTTCACGGGATTAGCACCATAACGATTAATTTTCATCTGTGGCATCATGAAATGATAAAGTTATGTTGCACTTCTTTGTCAAGCTTGTGGCTCAGTACATCCGATTTCGACAAGCACTTTTCGGGATGCTTTCCCTAGCCTTTGACTGTCCCCAGTCTACCTACAAGGCAGCAGGTTTGTGCGTCACTTCGTCTGGTCCCTCTCCCTTGACCTGTCCGACATGGGTGACCCTACCAGTAGCAGTGCTACCGTCGGCATAGCTCTTGGGGTCATTGGAACGCGCAAGCCCCTCTACCTCGTCAAGGTGGACGCACAGCAGAGGGGGGTTTCCATATAATGGTATGAGTTCAGAAATTAATGGCAAACTACTGAATGTAAACTTGTTCAGGAATCTCAAACAGCCAAAAAATGCTACATTTGACTGCTACATCCTGTAAAGGATATGCGACTAATTAACCCATGCATGCAAGCACACACTCACACATCCACCCAACCATCTACAGACTGACAGATAGACAAACACAGGCAAGTAGGCAGGCAGGCATGCACATGCTTGTTAATGCACACAAACACAAATATGTACCTTTGAAGCACATAAAGATACACACACATTCATGCAGACACATTCACAAGAGTACACACAAACATAAACCTGCGAAACCTCTTTATGAAAAAATAAACCAAAGAAAACTCACGAGCCAAAACACATATCCTGTGTTCATGAGCAATGGCTAGTACGTCATTTGTGGGAGAAAGTGACACAAGACAAGTCTGCAGCCAGTTTTTATGATCTTCATGACCTCCAGCATCTGTACTTTCTGATTCCTCTTCTGTTGTTGCTTCTTGCTCATCAAACCCCCAGTCCTGATCCCAGGTATCTGCATCCCCTGTAAAAGACAGCTTATCATCACACATGATCATAAAACAAGTTACACTACATTGTTACGTTGCACTGTTATGTCAAGCCTGCAGCCCGGAGCAACTAATTTCAACAGGGATTTCTGCTGGGTTTGTTTCCCCTGCATGTAACTGTCCTTTGCTTGCTAGAGGAGAGTTTGAGAAATGCCACCATGGCCTCATGATCCAAGGAAGGGAAAATGCCAACACCTCCATGTGATAGAGGATGGAAAACACATCATGGTGTGGTAACCGAATCGCTGAGGACCGAGTATGCGCTGTGATAAAAATGGACAACTCTGCAGCTAAGCAGAGAAAGGCATTCACTTGGCCTGACAGTTGTCAACTGCTGTTGAATAGCAGAGATAAAAGACCCTCTTGTGGATGTGGAAGACAAGCGGAAACCACCACATTATCTTCCCAGCATTTCATGGAATTCTAAAGGAGGCTAATAAAAGTAGATTATTATAAACAACAATTAAACATAAAAGACAAACTATTTTTTGTCAGATAATTAGAAGCGAGGCACTGGAAAACACTGTGACTAGTGGAAATAGCAGTTGTAGAAGAGGCAGAGAAAACCCGAAAGAAATTATGCTGGATGAACTGAGATGGTGGTATGGAGGGAAGATGCTAGATGAAATGAGATGGTGGCCGGGAGAAACATCATCAGCAAATCTGATACAGAACACAGAGAATGGAGATGCATGCACGCCTATGCCAGTCAGCACGGCATATGATGATGAGTCTGCTTGCAAGAGTGCAAGTTTTGTGTCTCTCGTGGCCCAATCTCTACTCATTTACCTTTATGACTTGGGAGACTGCCAATATTTATGTAACCACCAGCACAGTTCTAGACTAATTGAGGCAGGGAAAGAAAGAAATAATGAAGAAGAAAGTTGGTTGTCCAACATCATAATGTTAATGGTATGACCTAGTTAGTACTTCATACTCTTAGAAAAGCATCTGGCTTGAAACTACCCTTACATGTTTTCATAACTTTCAACAGGCACTTATATATATTTTTTGGCCTCTTCCAAATAACGGTCCCAAATTATTTAGTGTAAAAAGTATCCCTTACAGGCCCTCATTGGGAGATGTTGTCGATCACTTCCGGTTCAGTGTGTCGTGGACTACTAGACCGATCGATGGATGCAATAAATGTTTCCTGGGCCCAGAGGGCCCTCACTGTCATCGGAGTGTATATCTATATCTTATATATACATATTTCCACATATAACTGATAGGTATACACTCCGACACAGTGAGGGCCCTCCGGGCCCAAAAACTGTTATTGCATCCATCGATCAGTCTAGCAGTCCACCACACACTCAATAACTGGACATAATAAATAACGGTACCAATTATTTATTGTACGTATGTATTTCCACATACAACTGTCAAATATTATTGGTACATATTTCGATTTTCTCAGTTCTATATTTTAGTACGTAGTGAGTAATATTTTTTATTATATCACCTAATGAGATCCTGTAAGGGATGCTTTTTACAAGAAATAATTTGGGACCGTTATTCGGAAGAGTGGTTATATTTTCTTTCTTTTCTGATCTGTTATGTTCATCTCCTGTAAATTAGCAGCGGATATCCAAAATGAAAATTCTATCACCTAATAACTAATTGGCCGGCTTCGTGGCTTAGAGGTTATGACTTTCCTCCATAATCTCGTATACTCTCATCGGTGACGTGATGACGGTGAGAATCAGCAGTGGTTCGAATCACATCGGTAACTTACGGGGTATGTGAGCCAGCTGCTCAGAAATCAATGGCAAACTACTGAGCGTAATCTTGCCAAGAAATCAACATACAGCTGAAAGATGCTGGTGTTGACAAGCGATGTCCTGAAAAGGGTATGCAAAAAAAAAAAATAATTGGTGTAAATAGGTGGAAAGAGCCATAAATTTGTGGAAAGAGGCGTAAATTTAAATAGGTGGAAAGAGGTGTAAATGAAAGGTGTATGATGGAAAGTCAAAGAGGCAGTTAGACAGCACAGAGCTAGGGAGAGAGAGCGCGTGCGAGAGAGAGAGAGAGAGAGAGAGAGAGAGAGAGAGAGAGATAGAGAGAGAGAGAGAGAGAGAGAGAGAGAGAGAGAGATAGAGAGACAGAGCGAGAGAGGATAAAAAAAGAAAGAGGAGGCGCCCTAAACTTACCATCATTTTCTGTTTCTGATCTATGGTGAGTGGTCACAGAAGTGCCATCATTTCGACTTGGCGTTCCCTCTTTCGAAGTAGGAAACAAATAGCGTTTAACGGTCCCGATGTCATGAAATTTTGAGAGTGCAGAAAGCTGACAAGACATTTCTATAAAAAGAAATGAATCGTACTACTTATCTTAATTGAACTGATTTCGAGTTTACTCGGTTAACATTGTTGACAGACTACTACTCATCATATCAACAAATATCAGCCATTTGTGACAACACAGAACGTATGTGTTCGTATTAGTAGTAAATCGGAAAATAATTTCAAATCAGTTTTTGTGATTACACTTGACGGACTTCTATGTTAGTGTAATAGAGTTCAATGATCAATGTTATACCAAATGTTTACCCCTACTTCGTTGACCCTTAAAAGAGAAGTTATAATTAGGATCAATCCAAGCCTCAGATTAATAATCTTCCCCGGATCATTCACATTTCAGGTAGTAATCATTTAATCTGAAAGTGAAAGGGATTGTCGTCTTTAGAGGTAAAGACAAAAGCTGAATTTTATTTATTTATTTTATTTTGCATATGCCTTACAGGACGTTGCAGTCAACATTAGCATTTTTCAGCTGCTGTTTATGTACTATGCAAGATTACGCTCAGTAGTTTGCCATGATTGATTGATTGATTGATTGATTTAGGAACCGACATCACAGCATTCGGGGCATTCCCATAAGCGTTCCGTCCACATCCTCAGCAGCCAGCGAAGAGTTCCAATACCAATAGTTCCAGTAGCAATCTGATTATATGTCTGTCTGGCCTTTCCTCTGAGCGTCGAGCGTCGGCCAGATCCCCTCGTCACTCCTCGTTGTCTCATTCTAACCAGACTATGGTGATCCATTTGCTCCTCCGAGGTATACACGTGCTCCCACAAGGCCGCAACCACGTCTGCCTTGTCATGCATCAATACTCCACCAAGTTTTGCCGAGCCAGCCAATCTGTCCGCCGGTTCATTCCCCAGCACACCGGCATGCCCCGGAGAAAAGATCCAGGTGATGCGTGCCACCCGTGACCTCCGAAGCGAAGCAAGCCACTCTGCACGAAGCCTGCCTGTCCTCACCCTCCTCAGCACGCTTTCTGGGTCAGTTACAATCACGATGTGTGTCACTCTTCGCTGCCTCATTCTTGCTAGACTATGGTGGTCCATTTGCTCCTCCGAGGTGTACACGTGCTCCCGCAGTAGTTTGCCATTGCTTTCTGAGCGACCGGCTCACATACCCCTAAGTTACCAACCCGGCGAGAACCGCTACCGATTCCGGCATGCAGGTTACGTTACTCACGAGAATATACGAGATTACGGAGAAAGACGTTAACCCCTAGGCCAAATCATTGCCAAAACCTGGCAAATATCCTTCCCGGCTGAACAGTTATCAATCACCGCCCTGTGGATTGTTTATGTCGAACGGCCAGAAAAAAAAATATTGGCGAAAACAGTTATGTCACATGCTCTAAGAAACTACAAGCCATTGAAGGCAACACGAGACAATCCATAAACTTCTGCATACAATGTATATCTTCTTTTCGTTCATCCGGAGTGTTTTTTTCAGATGTGATTGCGGTGTGTCTGTTATTCGCCCTTGGGCCGAAACCCGTAGGCCAACACATCGACTTTAGCGTGCTTTTTTGACCAGGTAGCATTCCTGGGAGACTCTCACTTTTGTGGTGCCATCTACAGCCCAGCTGGCCAAGGTTGAACGGTCGAAGACAACGGTCATCCCTCAAAGGAAGGCAGGGACAGTCCATAGCATTTTCCGCCATCCAAGTTTGCTTCCATAGTTGCAGGGCCGACACATAGCGCCCTGATTCTGGGCTCACCGAGGGAAATCGTCACGTCCTGCTCATGGCTGCTTTAAATCCTCACTTCAATATATTGGTCATTTCGTTTGCCCCGGGCCATTCCTGCACAAACCAGACAAGTTTGCAGACGGTATCCACTCAGCGAGTTTTCGGACATGTGCTTGTCGTTGCGCCCGTCAGAGCTGTTCCAGGCACGACAGACATTCGGAAAACTACCTAGTCAGAGCTGTTCCGAACAAGAGCGGCATTCGGAAACTAGGTAGTCAGAGCTGTTCCTAGCACGAGAGACATTCGGACGAGACATTTCACTCGGACGTAATTGCGTAGTGTCAATTTTTAGTTTGCCACCCGTAGGACGACACTTCCGACTTCTGGCGGGCATTTTTTAATGAGGTTAGCCTTCCTCTGGTTTCGAGGCACGTTAGACTGTTGTGATGTCGCCAAAATCTCAGCTGGTCAAGATAGAACGATCAACGACATCGCGGTCGACCCTCAAGGGAAGGCAGGGGCAGACCATGGGCATTCCCTCGCTATCCAAGGAGGCTTCCATAATTGCAGAGCCGGCACATGTTGCTCTGAGACTGGGCACACCCGAGGAGTTGCCACGTCCTGCTCATGGCTGCTTTAGTTCCTCACTTCCATGTGTTGGGAGTCTCGCTTGCCACTGATCGCTCAAGCACACACCAGGAGCGGTCAGACTGCGAGCGACATCCACTCGGTAAGCTTTTATCTTTGACTTCGGACAACGCAATAGGTTTGCTCGCCGTGCGTTCCATTTCGCGTCATTGAGACGTTCTTCCACTTTTGTCTACACTCTCTATGAGTTAGATACAGACAGTTTTCGTAACCATTTCCTTCGACTGGGGCACTTTTCTGACTTTTTGTACTCGCTCACAAGGTAGGCTACATGTGCTGCCGGCTCAGCACCTTACCTTCGTGCAGCAGTGAACGAGAAACGGCCTGGCCCTCTCATCCGGGGATCTCTCATATCCCCCAGCTGAGAGCCTTCGAACTTGTATCAGACCTGAGCATGTAGCTTGCTCAGTATCACGCCTCTATTTTTCGGTAGGAGGGTATTGGCCCGGCTCTCAGATCCGAGGGTTTGTGGCTTAGAGACGTTCAGCCACAGCCCTCGACAGGGAGCCTTAAGTGTTTTGTCCAGACCAAGTACTTCTGCCTTCGTGCGCCTGATTTAAACTTCTGACTGTTATCCTCACCTCAGTCTAACCCGCAGAGCAGCAGGTTGTGTCTCTCTTAGTCTGGCCCCTATCCCATATGCCGTCCGATATGTAGTTTTCATCCATCGGCAAGCACATGGGGTCAGAGGGACACACAAGCTCCCCCACCGCGGCAAGGTGGAGACACATCGGGGGAGATACAATGTATATGACGGATTTCATCGAAAGCAGGAAACAGTCGCATTGTCAATATATCTTGAAGATGCCTATACTCCTCCTCCTCCTTCTCCTCCTCCACTTCCTCCTCCTCCTCCTCCTTCTCCCCCGAATTCTTCTTCTTCTTCTTCTTCTTCTTCTTCTTCTTCTTCTTCTTCTTCTTCTTCTTCTTCTTCTTCTTCTTCTTCTTCTTCTTCTTCTGCGTTCTGAGTCTTTTTTTTCGGATGCGATTGCGTTGTGCCTGTTTACAGCGGAGTTACGATGCTGCACCTTTAGGTCGACACATCCGCCTTCTGCAGGCGTTTGTTGACCGGGTTAACCTTCCCGGGGATTCGGGCTTTCTACGTAATGGATTTGCTATCCGAGCAATATTCCATTTTGTGCCACTGGAACGCTTTTCCACCTTTGATGACGCCCACACAATGGGCTTTCGATTTGGAGAAGATGCCTATACTATAATGGCGTAAACTTTTCGCAACGCATGGATACGTAGTGGATTGTGGCGTTACTCCTTGGTTGGTAAATCGGACTGCAGTTGCAACGATACATTATGTCTCATGTCCTGGCCTGCTTCGTGCATTGCCATACCACATGTATTGTTGAACATCTATACAGCACACCTGGCCAACATACAGCTCGTTGAACCAGGGCGAATCTTGACGTTCGCGGATAATATTTTGTTGTATCGGACTGGTTCTGGTAACCATGCGCGACAAATGATATACAAGGGACTTTGCAAAAGATGGCTGAGTGGTGTGAACACACTGATTCGAAGATAATCCCAAAGAATGCTAGTCTTTTGCGTTGCGCTTTAAATAACAAAACTGAGATTGTAGACCTGGCTTGCATATCTATAAATGGGAAGGGTTTTCAGCGAAAGGATAGATTAAACTATTTAGCTTGTGCATTTGAATATAGCCTGTCGTATAATATCATTCCGGTACTATGGCGACGACGTGATGCATCTATTCTTCGGGATGACGCTGTTTTAGTGTTTTTTCCTGTGGATTATGTGGTGTTATTTCGTTTTCGTTTATTGGAAGTGTTCAAAAGAAGCCACGGAAGGCAGGTGGTGGATGAAATTTTGAGGGCAGCCGACAGATATTGGTTGGTTATGGTCTCAAGTTTCACGACGGCAGGCAGAGGAACTCTCTCGAGTCAATGGCTGCGGTCAAACGACCAGTCAGTTACTGCCATAGAGGAAAGCAACGGCAAACTACCTCTTTAAAAGTGCCTAGTACATTATGATTCGCCTAAAGACTGATCATCGCAAGACAAGGACAGAGACGTTAAAATTAGCAACATGGAACGTTAGGACGTTAAACGACGACGAAAAATTAGAGAACATAAAACAAGAAATTGAAAGAGAAAACGGGTTCCAAATGTTGCTGTATGTAGCCGAGGCGCGGTGTTGGGGTGAGCGCCCAACATTGCTTAAATACCTCAATGGCTCGTGAATACATAACCTATGCAGCAAAAGTCCAACTCCTGGCCTTCACGCGGCGGACCTGTTTAAACTAACAGGAGAAGGGGCGACGGCGAATCTCTGGCGCCGGAAAATAACCAGTATGCTCTAGATGTGTATGCACGTACATGCATGCGCAGACAGGTGTGTGCGCGTGTACACATCTACACTCGAGTGAGACCACAGTCTGCTCTAGCAAAGAAAGGTGCTGAAGTCGGAGGCAACCAGCCAAGAGGCGCACCACAGAAATCAGGATGCCACGCAATCACGCAAAATGAAATATGTCGACTACTGCTAATCGTTATGGTGCTCGCCCTGCTTTGGACCCCCAGGCAGGTGCAGTGCCGGGCCCTATGTCTCGAAAGGGTCCAACCCCAACTACTGGAGGTCCTTCTCAGATGTCCTGTGGAGCCAGGGGACATGAGAATAGGATGACTGGCCTTACCAAACGAAGACTTAAAATAATGCACTGGAATGCGGAGGGAGTCAGCAACAAAAAAATAGAATTAGAAAAAATCTTGGACCAAGAAAAAGTAAGCATATGTTGCTTGCAAGAAACTCACCTCAATGAAAATATAGCCTTCAAAATCAGAGGCTACCAGTGTTACCGATCTGACCGAAAGGACAGGCGAAAAGGTGGGATACTGACCCTTGTAAGAAATAACATCATGGCTTCCCAAATCAAAGTCTACATGGAAGGGGCTGAGTATCAGACACTTAAACTTAAGACAGGTAATACAGATCTACATCTGATCAATTACTACTGTCCAAGTGACCGCCCACAGGCACTGGACACACTACCACTAAAAGAAAAAATGATTGTGTGTGGCGATTTCAACAGCCACTCGCAGAGCTGGGGCTATGATCACATGGACCAGAGAGGAGAGAGACTGGAAGACTGGCAGGATGAGAATAGATTCATGTTGATTAACAAGCCGTCCGACCCACATACTTTCTACTCGAGATCATGGCACTCTACAACTACACCTGACCTGGCTTTTCATTCACCAGACCTGGAGTGGAACATTACACGAATTGTTGGGAAACAACTTGGTGGCAGTGACCATCGGCCAGTCTTTCTAACCGTAGAAAATGAGCTTGTAAGTGAAAGCAGCACCCTCTCGAGGTGGAACTACAAGAAAGCAGACTGGGCAATCTACAAGCATCGCACCAGCATATTGGTTAGAAACCTGAACACTGAGAAAGACATAAATAAAGTAGTTGAAGAGTTTGGGAAATGCATACTACAGGCAGCGCGAGAAACAGTACCAAGAGGAGCCCGTAAACAATATAAACCCTACTGGAGTAGTGAACTGGAACAGTTGCATAATGATGTTGAAGTGTGTAGAAAGCAAGCAGAGGCCACACCCAGCCAAGAGCACCACAATAAATTCCAGCATGCAAAAGCCAAATTTCAAAGGGCCAAGCTGCAGGCTAGACGGAAAAGCTGGCAGGAGAAAACGGAGTCTCTGAACTTTGAAAGAGACACAAGGAAATTGTGGAAGCTAATAAAACAGCTTAATGACGAGGGCACAGGGAGAAACTCAAAAATTGCGCTACATAAAGATGGAAAAATCTTAACAAAAATGCAAGCAGCTGACCATTTTGCGGACTCATTCGCACAAGATAACAATATCAAAATTAGTCCAGAGAAACAACAAGAGATTCGAGAGAAACGGCAACATACAGGAGAGAAGGAAATAGTACATGAGGTTCTGGAGGCACCCATCACAATCAGCGAACTGGAGCTAGCCATATCAAAACTGAAAATGAGAAAGTCACCAGGAGCTGATGGTATCTCCAATGAAATGATCAGGAACCTAGGAACAGAGGCCAAAACAAAGCTGTTGCAGATCTTCAATAACAGCTGGACCTTAGGCAGTGTTCCACAAGCCTGGAGAGAAGCAATCATGATACCCCTCCTAAAATCAGGGAAAGATGGTTCCATTGCCTCTAGCTACAGACCAATTAGCCTCACCAGCTGTCTCTGCAAAACACTGGAGCGCATCATCAATCACAGACTGCAGTGGTACATTGAAAGTAAAAACATCCTTGTGCCACAGCAGGCTGGCTTTAGGCAGTGCTACTCTACGGAAGATCAGACAACCTACCTCTCTCAAGAAATTGAGGATGCATTCCAAGAGAAGAAGCTGGTGCTTGCGGCATGGATAGATCTGAAGAAAGCCTTTGACAAAGTCTGGAAAGAAGGTCTGATGAAGAAACTGAGAAACTGCAAAGTCAATGGAAGAATGTACAAATGGGTGAAAGCATACTTGCACAACAGAAGAGCCCGAGTACAGATAGACGGACTCAAGAGAAAGAAAGTACTACTGCGTCACGGTGTCCCCCAGGGCGGAGTCTTGTCCCCCACACTTTTTCTAATCTTCATCAATGATCTTGTTGCTCACCTACCGCATGGAATTAAAGCGGCAATGTACGCCGATGACCTGGTTCTATGGAGGACAAATGAATATGCATCAGTGGCCACCAGATTGCTACAAAGAGCTGTAGATACATTTGCTGCATGGGCAAATAGATGGTGTGTCAGCATAAACACTGACAAGTGCAGCACCACCCTATTTACCCTCTCTCCAAAACAAAAGGCAGGGATCATCCAGATAAATGGAACTCCCCTAAGAGAAGATAAAGAACCAACATACCTTGGAGTAACATTTGATGGCAAGCTGACATGGAGAAAGCACATCAACAAAGCAGTAGCAAAAGCCAGAAGGAAAATAGCCATCCTGAGAAAGCTAAGTGGAACCACATGGGGAGCCAGTACGAAAATACTTAGCAAAGTTTACCAACAGAGCATACGACCACACCTGGAATATGGGTCAACTGCGTGGTGTTCAGCATCAAAAACCACACTACAAGAGCTGGACAAGGTGCAAAATCAAGCACTTAGAGTCACCACAGGAGGGATGAGATCAACCCCTATAGTGGAAATGGAGAAGATGGGGAGGACACAGGCACTGAGTGAGCGCAGAGATACGAAAACGCTAATACAAGCAGAAAAGTTCCTCAGCTTGCCAGGCCACCCTATGAAGAACAGATTTGAAAACCTAGCTATGGGGCGGTTGAAAAGAAGTAGTTTTATCCACCAGGCCAAACGACTCTGCAGAGAAACCACTGATCTGCCCACAGTTGGTATCCCCCTAACAACTATTCCAGAGCGAACTCCATGGAAAGATGAGCATAGACTATCGTTACAAATCCAGACAAAAGTGAGAGGAATATTTGACAAGGAAGAACAGAACAGTGTGCAGCGCAGAACAGCCACTCTCAGCTTCCTTGATGAAGAATACCCACAGGATCTCTGGATCCGAGTCTACACAGATGGGTCAGCACAAAATGCTGTTCGAAATGGAGGAGCGGGAGTGTACATAGAATACCCAAATAATACTAGGGACACAGCCAGAGTACCGACAGGAAAGTACTGCCATAACTATGATGCCGAAATTGAGGCAATCAAGATAGCAACAGAGAAATTACTAAATAACAGCAATGGTACACAACCTGTGGTGCTACTAACAGATGCAAAATCAGTACTCGAGGCGCTCCTCTCTGGGAAATTGCCTAGTACTAAGGACACTACTTTCTGAACTTAGCAGTCAGCATAAAGTCACCATACAGTGGATACCATCCCACTGTGGAGTACCCGGAAACGACAGAGCTGATCAATTGGCTAAGGAAGGAGCCAAAGAAGAACAGCCTGATGTGCCCGTTACATACCACCAAAAGAAAAGAATGATCAAATCAGTCAGAAAGCCACCAAAACCTGCTCAAGATGACTACCACGTTATGGACAGACCAGAACAAGTCATTATTCTGCGCCTCAGAACAGGACACAATAGATTACGCAACCACATGTATACAAAATTCAAGATTGGTGAAACAGCCATGTGCACATGTGGATTGGCATCGCAGACAGCAGAGCACATACTCCAAGACTGCCCAAAATAACATATCTAGGCAAACCTTCTGGCCTAGAGAGACGACAGTGGAAGATAAACTCTATGGACCACTGTGTGAACTGGAAAAAAAAAAACAGTTCAATTCATGCAAGAGACGACATTGCAGATATAGACATATTTCAAGCGAACGAAAGAAGAAGAAAGAGAAAACAATTAATATTCTAGTGATGTGCGAAACGAGATGGACAGGAGCAGGCATCAAGATAAATGAAGATTTTAAGATTATTTATTCTGGATGTGAAGACCGACAAAGGAGAGTGGCTATTATTTTGGACCGGAAAACATCAAAATCTGTTCAAGGATATTGGATGCTGCTCGTAGAAAAACTAAGAAGTATAAACCATTTGACTTGCTGCTTTATTAGAAAGCAGCAAGTCAAATGGTTTGGCCATGCAAGTAGGCTACCAGTCAACAGCATGCCACAACAAGCAATGATGTACAGACCAGATGGAAACAGAGGAAGAGACCGACCACGTAAACGTTGGACGGAGGGAATAACAGAATCCGTGGGAATGTCGATATACGAAGCCCATAAGCCCTCCATCCAAGGAGTCTTCCATAATTGCAGAGCCAACACACAGCGCTCTGGTACTGGGCTCACCCAAGGAATCGTCACGTCCTGCACATGGCTGCTTAGCCTCACTTCCGCATATTGGGCCTTCCGTTCACCATAGGCTGTTCTTCCGGAAACCAGAAGAATGCAGTGTGCAGATGACATCCACACAGTGAGCTTTCGATTCGGACTTTCCGCGCATTGGATTTGCTATCCGAGCAATATTCCATTTCGTGCCACTAGGACAATTTTTCCACCTTTTTTGAAGCCCACACAGTGAGCTTTTGATTCGGACTTTTTACGTAATGGATTTGCTATCCAAGCAATATTCCATTTCATGCCACTAGGACACTTTTTCCACCTTTTATGAAGCTCACACAGTGAGCTTTTGATTCGGACTTTCCACGTAATGGATTTGCTATCCAAGCAATAGTCCATTTCATGCCTCTGGGAGGCTTTTGTAACTGACATACCTGTGGTATGAAGTGTGGCAGTCTGAATACTTCTTCATACACCTTTCAATGTCAACCTGTATGTAGTTAAAGTAAGCTGCGGTCAACTTGAGCTTGTTGATATCTCCATAGAGCTTGTCCTCAAATGAAGCAGGTGTGGGCCAAAATATCTTTCTCTGTTCTGCATATATTGGGCAATCCTGCAGCAAATGTTTTGCTGTCATTTTTCCAGTTCGACAATTACATTCATCGGTATCTCCTATCTTTAGTTTATTGAACAAGTGGTATTTCAGCCTGTTATGTCCTGTGCGGAGTCTGAAGATTGCTACTTGTTCTCTTCGGTGGAGTTTGTAATATGCATCATCCTTCTGGTGGCCTGGATGCTCTGATTCCCATTTGGTTCTGTATGTCCTTTTTATCAACCTCTTTGCCTCATTATAGGTTATGTCTATGTCAGGTTGTGGTAGTCGTCCGCCCTCTTTTGCCAGTCTGTCAGCCTCTTCATTTCCAGGTATACTGCAATGTGATGGGATCCACTGTATTACAACTTTTTTGGATTTCTGGCATAGACCATGGAGTGTTGCTCTTAGGTCAGCTATTTCTGTGCTGTTATTGCTCTTCAGTAGTGAGACAGCTGACTTTGCATCTGTGAAGATAGCTATTTGCTTCTCTTTATTTTCCTCCATCAAGAGCATTTCTGCTGCAGTTTTCAGAGCCTCTACCTCCGCTTTGAAGTTACTTGAAAACTTTCCAGTTGCCACTGAATGTGTTTTTTTCACTCCATTTTTTTAATTTAGGAGAATTCCTCCTCCTCCATTCTCTATTGAATTTTTGGCTGATCCATCTGTATATGCATGGGTCCAATTGCTGCTTGGGTAACGTTCTTTTATGTAGTTTAGGGTTATTTCTCTTCTTTCGTTTTCATGCTGAGTGTTCTTTTTCTTAATACAAGGAATAATAATACTAGACCTATCAGTCTACTTAGCTGTGTAGGAAAATTAATGGAACGCATTATCAATGGCAGGCTAACATGGCATCTGGAAGAAAACAAACTCTTAACACCACACCAAGCAGGATTCAGAAAGTACAGATCCACTGAAGATCAAATAACCTATATAGCTCAGGAAATAGAGGATGCCTTCCAAGAGAAAAAGCACACACTAGCAGTCTGGATAGATTTAGAAAAAAGCATTTGATAAAGTATGGAAGGAAGGACTGAAAGTTAAACTGCAAAAAATGCATGTTTGTGGAAAAATATATAAATGGATCAGCCACTACCTTGAGAACAGAACTGCCAGGACAAAAGTACAAGGACAAACAAACAAAATGATGCTGTTGGAGCAAGGTGTCCCCCAAGGAGGAGTTCTTTCACCAACATTATTCCTAGCATATATAAATGACATCACGGAAAATGTTCCAGCCAGAGTACACACATCCTCCTTTGCAGATGACCTAGCCATATGGACATCTGAAGAATATATTAGTACAGCTAACAGCAGAATACAGCAAGCCTTATTAGCGCTAGAGGACTGGTCAAAATCATGCCTAGTGAAGATAAGTGAGGAGAAAACAACATGCACAGTGTTCTCCCTCTCAACTAAATCTCAGCAACCTAAGCTGGTATTGAATGGAAAAATATTGCGCCAAGAAGAAAATCCAAACTATCTAGGAGTCACCTTTATCGTCGCCTGACATGGAAGACACAGGTTGAGAACAATCGAACAAGAGCAAGGCAGAGAATGGCAATCATGAAAAAGCTTGCTGGTGCAACGTGGGGGGCAGATGAGAAGGTTCTCAAGAAGTTATATACTGGACGGGTGAGGCCAGTACTGGAATATGGCATTGCAGCTTGGGCAACAGCAGCTAAGTCAAACTTTAACAAAATAAGTAGAGTCAAAAACCAAGGTATGCGAATCATAACTGGAAGCCTGAAGACAACGCCTATTAATGAACTAGAAAAGATCACTTGTTTACAACCAATGCTGGACAGAAGAGATAGCAGAGCCCAGCAACAAGCAAAAAAAATTAGAAGATTGACAGACCACTCTATGTATAACAGGTTTAATGGTCTTGGAAAAGGAAGACTGAAGCGTAGCAACTTTGTAGAAACTGCAAAACGAAAGATTAGGGCAGATCCCATACTTAACATATCAACAGTCAAGCCCATTTACAATGCACACAACTTCCCAGCTTGGAGACAGCAGCAACTGCCTGAGATGATAGAAAACATTCCTGGAAAAAGAACACTCAGAATGAAACCGAAAGAAGAAAAATAACCCTCAACTACATAAAAGAACATTACCCAAGCAGCAATTAGACCCATGCATATACAGATGGATCAGCCAAAGATTCAATTAAAAATGGAGGAGGCGGAAGTCTCCTTAATTTAAAAAATGGAGTGTTAAAAACACATTCAGTGGCAACTGGACAATTTTCAAGTAACTTCAAAGCGGAGGTAGAGGCTTTGAAAACTGCAGCAGAAATGCTCTTGATGGAGGAAAATAAAGAGAAGCAAATAGCTATCTTCACAGATGCAAAGTCAGCTGTCTCAATACTGAAGAGCAAAAACAGCACAGAACTAGCTGACCTAAGAGCAGTACTCCATGGTCTATGCCAGAAATCCAAAAAAGATGTAATTCAGTGGATCCCATCACATTGCAGTATACCTGGAAATGAAGAGGCTGACAGACTAGCAAAAGAGGGTGGACGATTACCACAGCCTGACATAGACATAACCTATAATGAGGCAAAAAGGTTTATAAAAAGCACTTATAGAACCAAATGGGAATCAGAGCATCCAGGCCACCAGAAGGATGATGCATATTACAAACTCGACCGAAGAGAACAAGTAGCAATCTTCAGACTCCGCACAGGACATAACAGGCTGAAACACCACTTGTTCAATAAACTAAAGATAGGAGATACCCATGAATGTAATTGTGGAACTGGTAAAATGACAGCTAAACATTTGCTGCAGGATTGCCCAATATATGCAGAACAGAGAAAGATATTTTGGCCCACACCTGCTTCATTTGAGGACAAGCTCTATGGAGATATCAACAAGCTCAAGTTGACCGCAGCTTACTTTAACTACATACAGGTTGACATTGAAAGGTGTATGAAGAAGTATTCAGACTGCCACACTTCATACCACAGGTATGTCAGTTACAAAAGCCTCCCAGAGGCATGAAATGGACTATTGCTTGGATAGCAAATCCATTACGTGGAAAGTCCGAATCAAAAGCTCACTGTGTGAGCTTCATAAAAGGTGGAAAAAGTGTCCTAGTGGCATGAAATGGAATATTGCTTGGATAGCAAATCCATTACGTGAAAAGTCCGAATCGAAAGCTCACTGTGTGGATGTCATCTGCAGACTGCATTCTTCTGGTTTCCGGAGGAACAGCCTATGGTGAACGGAAGGCCCAATATACGGAAGTGAGACTAAGCAGCCATGTGCAGGACATGACGATTCCTTGGGAGAGCCCAGTACCAGAGCGCTATGTGATGGCTCTGCAAATATGGAAGCCTCCTTGGATGGCGGGGAATGCCCATGGTCTGCCCCTGCCTTCCCTTGAGGGTTGACCAGGATGTCTTCGGCTGTTCTATATGGGCCAGCTAGGATGGGGGATAACACCACAACAGTGAGATTCAAAGGTCCTAAGAATCCCCCGGGAAGGTTAACCCGGTCAACAAATGCTCTCAGAAGTCGGATGTGTCGACCTAGCGGCGCAAGAACGCAGCTCTGCTGTAAACAGGCACAACGCAGTCACATCCGGGGAAAAAATCCGGATGAACGCAGAAGAAGAATAAACATCAGATGGGGGAAAATTTAACATTTACGGATTGTCATATGTTATATATAAAGATTTCATTTTGTATACAATTTGAACTAGAAATCGCAGTTAACATATGTAATGTAATATTAATTAACACGTATGCATAAAGAGGTTATGTCTATCATATAGTTAGCTGTGAACGTTTTTACTGAAGCATTCTTTTGTGTATAATTTCGCATGCACGTTAATATTCTTCAAGGGTAGACGACAAGAGAAGATTCTAAAAAACTTACATCGTCGTAATGGAAGATATGAGCACAAGCATTAATACATGCCGCTATAATAATAGGGAACGTGAGCTCAATAGAAGTACGATTACCACTGCCAGTTGACAACGCACTTGGTGACAGTTTTGACAATGATTTCTTGAATTGCATTCTTGCTTTCAAAAATTG
>JACEFZ010005768.1:0-19406 GCA_014155875.1 Cepaea nemoralis | reverse complement strand
AAAAGGGGCCCCTTTGGGGTTCGGCCTTTACCAATCTACTTGAAAACGAGCCGCGAAGACATAGCATCGTCCAGCTAAGCATGTCAATACGTCAACAAGACGGACAGGACCACCACACTACTCCAAAAGACCGACAAAGAAGAGAAAGCCGACATTAAGTTACCACGCGGCATAACAATGGAAGCCACCCGACACCGCAGCATAAAATGATGGGTAATTAAACGACTCCCGGCCCAATTCACCCAAGATAAAATCGCGGAGATTCCAAAGAGAACTCGACCCTTAAGTTTATAGTAGTTGAAAGAATCATCGGCAAAACAACAAACCCTCCACAGCTGTCATCATCACACCAAGGACAGAACAATGTCACAGACCATCAGATGGGACAAGAAGGAGCAAGCCCCGGAGCATTACATACCAAGGGTGATGCAGCGTTCCAGGTGTCAGAGGTTTTGGCACACCCATGTCAACTGCTAAAGTGACGTGGGGGTTTATTATATTATTTTTATTATATAATATATTTATATTATTATTATAAATAATGCTCTGGACCGCACTCGTACCAGTCAGTGCCCTCACGCCAGGATCGACACCGACTTCAAGAAGTCCAACGCAAATAAACAGTGCACCAACTGCCTCGGCAATCACGGGGCTAGATACCCGGGTGCCTCTGCAACCAAGACAGCGCAGAAGCCACGAAGCTAGCCATAAAGTCAAACTTTAAATACAAAGAGGCCAGGAGGCACTACGAGTCGACTACCCGACCAACGAAGACGGACACAATTACCAAACTGAAGGACTTGAACGCAAAAAAAAAGTGGAGCAGAGAAATGACAAATCACGCGAACAGCAAATAACAGCTGTACAGAGTATCCTGGACAAAGTGAAGCTTGTCCAGCAGAAGATCGAGCGGGATGTGGCTCGGATTTTTGAAATCAAGGCAGAGACGGAAGAAACATTGAAAAAGGTCCAAGAAGAAAGAGCACAGATAGAACTCAAGAAACAGATCATGAATGAAACAATCTAAACAAACGACACTAACAGCCAGACCCAAATAAAAGACAAAGCAACAGAAGGAGAGAAAGAAACATAAAGTGAAAACGAAAGCAACCAAGACACAACGGTGACCAGGAGAAGAAATTACACTCCACCAAGAACGAGAATGGAAGACACAAGATTTGAAAGAAGGGATAGGCCACGAAGATTCAACGACAGACCAAGACACGAGAGATAGATGGATTCACCAACGCGTCAGCTACTGATGAATCACCCCCTGGGGGGAGAAAACTTAAGAGGGGGGGGGGCGAAAGAAAGACTAACAACACCAGTCCTTAGTTAGTTAGTTAGTTAGTTAGTTAGTTAGTTAGTTAGTTAGTTAGTTAGTTAGTTAGTTAGTTAGTTAGTCGCAGTTCCAACTTCACAGCAACCAGTCCTTAGAAGTGCGCGAATCGCAAATCTCCCCAGAGAGATGCGGGGAGAAGTTCAATATAGATCTGAAATGCGTAGGAGAAGTGTACAGTGAAATTAAAACATAACATATATATTTTAATTATACTAATTTTGTAGAAGATGAAAACAGTTAGTACTTATTGAGCTGACTGTTCCCTTCGGGTCAAGGGTCAAGGAGCAGCACACCTATAACTATAAGACGGAGAAATACAGTGACATGGTCGCAAACCTCAGACAGGTAGGATATACTGTTAGGCTATTCGCCGTTGAGATAGGCGCCAGAGGCCTTGTTATTAGCTCTGCATACAACATGGTGAAACAACTCGGTCTCAAGGGACAAGCAAGAACTCGGGCACTTCAAAGACGGCGAGGCAGCGGAGAAGGCCTCGAGATGACTATGGAGCAAGCGTAATGCGGGGTGGGACAAGTATACACAGTAACTGGTTCACCTTTGCTTGCAATGTTAGTCGCCGTCTCTCAAGAAGAACAACCTCAGCACAATCTCTCCAGAAGATTACAACCTCACGAGACAAGGGAAACATCTCAATAAATATTTGCGACAGGAGAAAGACGTCTCAGGGGGCCCGCCCTCTGAGAGTGTAAAGAAGGTAAAGGGGCCAAAACATTTCAGCGAGGGGAGGGATCTATTTTGATGATCAGAAGCCTCCCGTAGTGCTTGTTCCCCGGCGGAGTTTTTGCCACTAATTATAAAATCACAGTGATAAAAGTAGCAACCTACATCTAATCACAGTCAATCTGTATATACTATGATAAGTCGTGCCCAGATTATACATAATTATGCCTATCGTCAGATGTGAAGTTCGATTTTCCGTCATGACATTAGCTGGATCTGATCTTGGAGATAGGATAGAGAGCTCTGCAAAAGTTCTTGTGGAGAGGGTACTTTTGTATCGGGTCAAGAGAAAAGCCTTTGGAGCAAAATCCCTATCTTCTTCTTCTTCTTCATCTTCTGCGTTCATCCAGAGTTTTTTTTCTTTCGGATGTGATTGCGTTGTGCCTGTTTACAGCAAAGCTGCGTTCTTGCGCCGTTAGGCCGACACATCCGACTTCTGCGGGCATTTGTTGACCGGGTTAACCATCCCGGGGAAATCCCTATCTGACTACGTTGGATGTAAGCCCTTCCCAGATCTGATCAATTACTACTGTCCACAGATCTGATCAATTACTACTGTCCACAGGACACACTACCATTAACAGAAAAAAATTATTGTGTGTGGCGATTTCAACAGCCACTTGCAGAGCTGGGGCTATGATCACATGGACCAGAGAGGAGAGAGACTGGAAGACTGGCAGGATGAGAATAGATTCATCTTGATTACAAAGCCGTCCGACCCACATACTTTCTACTCGAGATCATGGCACACTACAACTACACCTGACCTGGCTTTTCATTCACCAGACTTGGAGTGGAACATTTAATGAATTGTTGGGAAACAACTTGGTGGCAGTGACCATCGGCCAGTCTTTCTAACTGTAGAAAATGAGCTTGTAAGTGAAAGCAGCACACTCTCAAGGGGGAACTACAAGAAAGCAGACTTGGAAATGTACAAGAATCACACCAGCATATTGGTTAGAAACCTGAACACTGAGAAAGACATAAATAAAGTAGTTGAAGAGTTTGGGAAATGCATACTACAAGCAGCGCAAGAAACAGTATCAAGAGGAGCCCGTAAGCAATATAAACCCTACTGGAGTAGTGAACTGGAACAGTTGCATAATGATGTGAAAGTGTGTAGAAAGCAAGCAGAGGCCACACCCAGCCAAGAGCACCACAATAAATTCCAGCACGCAAAAGCCAAATTTCTAAGGGCCAAGCTGCAGGCTAGACCGAAAAGCTGGCAGGAGAAAACGGAGTCTCTGAACTTTGATAGAGACACAGGGAAATTGTGGAAGCTAATAAAACAACTTAACGATGAGGGCACAGGGAGAAAATCAAAAATTGCACTACATAAAGATGGAAACATCTTAACAAGAAAGCAAGCAGCTGACCATTTTGCGGACTCATTCGCACAAGATAACAATATCAAAATTAGTCAAGAGAAACAACAAGAGATTCGAGAGAAACGGCAACATACAGGACAGAAGGAAATAATACACGAGGTGCTGGAGGCACCCATCACAATCAGCGAACTGGAGCTAGTCATATCAAAACTGAAAATGAGAAAGTCATTAGGAGCTGATGGTATCTCCAATGAAATGATCAGGAACCTAGGAAAAATGGCCAAAGCAAAGCTGTTGCAGATCTTCAATAACAGTTGGACCACAAGCCTGGAGAGAAGCAATCATGATACCCCTCCTAAAATCAGGGAAAGATAGTTCCATTGCCTTTAGCTACAGACCAATTAGCCTCACCAGCTGTATCTGCAAAACAATGGAGCGCATCATCAATCACAGACTGCAGTGGTACATTGAAAGTAAAAACATCCTTGTGCCACAGCAGGCTGGCTTTAGGCAGTGATACTCTACGGAAGATCAGACAACCTACCTCTCTCAAGAAATTGAGGGTGTATTCCAAGAGAAGAAACTGGTGCTTGCGGCATGGATAGATCTGAAGAAAGCCTTTGACAAAGTCTGGAAAGAAGGTCTGATGAATAAACTGAGAAACTGCAAAGTCAATAGAAGAATGTACAAATGGGTGAAAGCATACTTGCACAATAGAAGAGCCCGAGTACAGATAGACGGACTTAAGAGCAAGAAAGTTGCGTCACGGTGTCCCCCAGGGCGAAGTCTTGTCCCCCACACTTTTTCTAATCTTCATCAATGATCTCGTTGCTAATCTACCGCATGGAATTAAAGCGGCAATGTACGCCGATGATCTGGTTCTATGGAGCACAAATGAACATGCATCAGTGGCCACCAGATTGCTACAAAGAGCTGTAGATACATTTGTTGCATGGGCAAATAGATGGTGAGTCAGCATAAACACTGACAAGTGCAGCACCACTCTATTTACCCTCTCTCCAAAACAAAAGGCAGGGATCATCCAGATAAATGGAACACCCCTAAGAAAAGATAAAGAACCAACATACCTTGGAGTAACATTTGATGGCAGGCTGACATGGAGAAAGCACATCAACAAAGCAGTAGCAAAAACCAGAAGGAAAATAGCCATCCTGAGAAAGCTTAGTGGAACCACATGGGGAGCTAGTGGAAAAATACTTAGCAAAGCTTATCAACAGAGCATACGACCACACCTGGAATACGGGCCAACTGCGTGGTGTTCAGCATCAAAAACCACACCACAAGAGCTGGACAATGTGCAAAATCAAGCACTTAGAGTCACCACAGGAGGGATGAGATCAACCCCTGTAGTGGAAATGGAAAAGATGGGGAGGACACAAGCACCGAGAGAGCGCAGAGATACAAAAACGCTAATACACGCAGAATAGTTCCTCAGCTTTCCATGCCACCCTATGAAGAACAGATTTGAAAACCTAGCTATGGGGCGGTTGAAAAGAAGTAGTTTTATCCACCAGGCCAAACGACTCTGCAGAGAAACCACCAATCTGCCCACAGTTGGTATCCCCCTAACAACTATTCCAGAGCAACTCCATGGAAAGATGAACATAGACTATCATTACAAATCCAGACAAAAGTGAGAGGAATATTTGACAAGGAAGAACAGAACAGTGTGCAGCGCAGAACAGCCACTCTCAGCTTCCTTGATGAAGAATACCCACAGAACCTTTGGATGTGAGTCTACACAGACGGGTCAGCACAAAATGCTGTTCGAAATGGAGGAGCGGTAGTGTACATAGAATACCCTAATAATACCAGGGACACAGCCAGAGTACCGACAGGAAAGTACTGCCATAACTATGATGCTGAAATTGAGGCAATCAAGACAGCAACAGAGAAATTACTAAATACCAGCAATGGTACACAACCTGTGGTGCTACTGACAGATTCAAAATCAGTACTCGAGGTGCTCCTGTCTGGGAAATTGCCAGTACTAAGGACACTACTTTCTGAACTTAGCAGTCAGCATAAGGTCACCACACAGTGGATACCATCCCACTGTGGATTACCCGGAAACGACAGAGCTGATAAATTGGCTAAGGAAGGAGCAAAAGAAGAATAGCCTGATGTGCCCGTTACATACCAACAAATGAGAAGAATGATCAAATTAGTCAGAAAGCCACCAAAACCTGCTCAAGATGACTTTTTTTGTTATTGTTTGTCCATCAAGAATGATGATGACCGTTCATTTCATCCAGTGGGGTTGAACGTATGGTTCCAAGATAGCTGATAAGGTTTATTTTGGCTCGAAATGTTCTTTGACAACGTGGACAAAGAATGCTTGACGTTTTTAGGGGAGGACTTTCTGCAGTGGTTTTTCTGTTCTGTCTTTTCTTCACAGCTCTTGCAGTCCTAGTTGCCTCACAAGTGACTGCACCCTTGCGTAATGATGCACGTCATGAATTTCGGTCTCTGGCTGCAGTCTCCCAGGTGTCATGATGAATTCCAAAAGCATTCAGTGACATTTTCAGAGTGTCTTTAAAGCGTTTCCTCTGGCCGTCTTGGGAGCGTTTACCACAATGCAACTCGCCGTAAAAAAAAATTCGTTTAGGGAGCCTGTGATCTGGCATGCGAGTCAAGTGACCAGCCCAGCGAATCTGATTCTTCATTAGTAGAGTGTGGACACTGGGCACGGACGCTCTTTCTAGGACTTCAGTGTCTGGGATCTTGTCTTGACATTTTATCTTCAGTAACTTCCTAAGGCAGACTGTGTGGAAGTGGTTTCTTCTTCTCCTTCTTCGTTCATCCGGAGTTTTTTTTTTTTCTTTTTCGGATGTGATTGCGTTGTGCCGGTTTACAGCAGAGCTGCGTTCTTGCGCCGTTAGGCCGACACATCCGACTTCTGCGGGCATTTGTTGACCGGGTTAACCTTCCCGGGGGTTTCTTAGGACGTTTGACTCTCACTGTTGTGGTGTTATCCCCCATCCCAGCTGGTCCATATAGAACAGCCAAAGATCCTGGTCAGCCCTCAAGGGAAGGCAGGGGCAGACCATGGGCATTCCCCGCCATCCAAGGAGGCTTCCATACTTGCAGAGCCGATACATAGCGCTCTGGTACTGGGCTCACCCAAGGAATCGTCACGTCCTGCACATGGCTGCTTAGCCTCACTTCCGTATATTGGGCCTTCCGTTCACCATAGGCTGTTCTTCCGGAAACCAGAAGTATGCAGTCTGCAGATGACATCCACACAGTGAGCTTTCGATTCGGACTTTCCATGTAATGGATTTGCTATCCAAGCAATATTCCATTTCGTGCCACTAGGACACTTTTCCACCTTTTATGAAGCCCACACAGTGGGCTTTTGATTCGGACTTTCCACGTAATGGATTTGCTATCCAAGCAATATTCCATTTCATGCCACTAGGACACTTTTCCACCTTTTATGAAGCCCACACAATGGGCTTTTGATTCGGACTTTCCACGTAATGGATTTGCTATCCAAGCAATATTCCATTTCGTGCCACTAGGACACTTTTCCACCTTTTATGAAGCCCACACAGCGAGCTTTCGATTTGGACTTTCCACATAATGGATTTGCTATCCAAGCAATATTCCATTTCATGCCTCTGGGTCTTCATGCACCTTTAAATGTCAACCTGTATATAGTTAAAGTAAGCTGCGGTCAACTTGAGCTTGTTGATATCTCCATAGAGCTTGTCCTCAAATGAAGCAGGTGTGGGCCAAAATATCTTTCTCTGTTCTGCATACGTTGGGCAATCCTGCAGCAAATGTTTTGCTGTCATTTTTCCAGTTCTACAATTACATTCATCGGTATCTCCTATCTTTAGTTTATTGAACAAGTGGTATTTCAGCCTGTTATGTCCTGTGCGGAGTCTGAAGATTGCTACTTGTTCTCTTCGGTCGAGTTTGTAATATGCATCATCCTTCTGATGGCCTGGATGCTCTGATTCCCATTTGGTTCTATAAGTGCTTTTTATCAACCTCTTTGCCTCATTATAGGTTATGTCTATGTCAGGCTGTGGTAGTCGTCCGCCCTCTTTTGCCAGTCTGTCAGCCTCTTCGTTTCCAGGTATACTGCAATGTGATGGGATCCACTGTATTACAACTTTTTTGGATTTCTGGCATAGACCATGGAGTGCTGCTCTTAGGTCAGTTAGTTCTGTGCTGTTATTGCTCTTCAGTATTGAGACAGCTGACTTTGCATCTGTGAAGATAGCTATTTGCTTCTCTTTATTTTCCTCCATCAGGAGCATTTCTGCTGCAGTTTTCAGAGCCTCTACCTCCGCTTTGAAGTTACTTGAAAATTTTCCAGTTGCCATTGAATGTGTTTTTTTCACTCCATTTTTTAAATTTAGGAGAACTCCTCCTCCTCCATTCTCTATTGAATTTTTGGCTGATCCATCTGTATATGCATGGGTCCAATTCCTGCTTGGGTAATGTTCTTTTATGTAGTTTAGGGTTATTTCTCTTCTTTCGGTTTCATGCTGAGTGTTCTTTTTCTCAATACCAGGAATGTTTTCTATCATCTCAGGCAGTTGCTGCTGTCGCCAAGCTGGGAACTTGTGTGCATTGTGTATGGGCTTGACTGTTGATATGTTAAGAATAGGATCTGCCCTAATCCTTCGTTTTGCAGTTTCTACAAAGTTGCTACGCTTCAGTCTTCCCTTTCCAAAACCATTAAATCTGTTGTACATAGGGTGGTCTGTCAATCTTCTAAATTTTTCTGCTTGTTGCTGGGCTCTGCTATCTCTTCTATCCTGCATTGGTTGTAAACAAGTGATCTTTTCTAGTTCATTAATAGGCGTTGTCTTCAGGCTTCCAGTTATGATTCGCATTCCTTGGTTTTGGACTCTACTTATTTTGTTAAAGTTTGACTTAGCTGCTGTTGCCCAAGCTGCAATGCCATATTCCAGTACTGGCCTCACCCGTCCAGTATATAACTTCTTGAGAACTTTCTCATCTGCTCCCCACGTTGTACCAGCAAGCTTTTTCATGATTGCCATTCTCTGCCTTGCTCTTGTTCGATTTTTCTCAACCTGTGTCTTCCATGTCAGGCGACGATCAAAGGTGACTCCTAGATAGTTTGGATTTTCTTCATGGCGCAATATTTTTCCATTCAATACCAGCTTAGGTTGCTGAGGTTTATTTGAGAGGGAGAACACTGTGCATGTTGTTTTCTCCTCACTTATCTTCACTAGCCATGATTTTGACCAGTCCTCTAGCGCTAATAAGGCTTGCTGTATTCTGCTGTTAGCTGTGCTAATATATTCTTCAGATGTCCATATGGCTAGGTCATCTGCAAAGGAGGATGTGTGTACTCTGGCTGGAAAATTTTCTGTGATGTCATTTATATATGCTAGGAATAATGTTGGTGAAAGAACTCCTCCTTGGGGGACACCTTGCTCCAGCAGCATCATTTTGCTTGTTTGTCCTTGTACTTTTGTCCTGGCAGTTCTGTTCTCAAGGTAGTGGCTGATCCATTTATACATTTTTCCACAAACATGCATGTTTTGCAGTTTTACTTTCAGTCCTTCCTTCCATACTTTATCAAATGCTTTTTCTAAATCTATCCAGACTGCTAGTGTGTGCTTTTTCTCTTGGAAGGCATCCTCTATTTCCTGAGCTATATAGGTTATTTGATCTTCAGTGGATCTGTACTTTCTGAATCCTGCTTGGTGTGGTGTTAAGAGTTTGTTTTCTTCCAGATGCCATGTTAGCCTGCCATTGATAATGCGTTCCATTAATTTTCCTACACAGCTAAGTAGACTGATAGGTCGATAGCCATTTGGTTCTTCCAGGTCTTTTCCTTTCTTTGGGACTGGTATTAGTATAGCTTCCTTCCATGCCTGTGGGACTATTCCTCTCTTCCAGCTGTTATTTAGGACTGCTAGTAGTTTCTTCTTTGCCTTGGTGCCTAGTCCTATTAGCATTTCATTTGTGATTCCATCCTTTCCTGGTGATTTCTTCTTTTTTAGGGTATTCATTGCCTGTTCCATTTCTTCCATTGTTAGATTTGCCATCATATATTCTGCTGCTGTCTCTGTATTTCTATGATGTATCTGTTTGTCTTTGATTGCTTTCTTCTGTTCAGTTGTAATATCAATGTGGTTTGCATTGGCATAGTGTTCCATTAGTGCATTTGCAGCCTTTTTTCCTGTAAGCAAGGCATTTCCTTGTTTAATTGTTATTTGTTTGTTTCTAGGTCCTTCATTGTTCATGGCTTTCACTAGTTTCCATAGTTTGTTTCCATCCCTGTCAAAATTCAGGTTTTCTGTTTTTTCCCTCCAACGATCTCTTGTTGTTTGATTTACTGTTCTTTTATATTTTGCTGAGATGGCTTTGAGAGAGGTATTCGCTTCAATTGTTTGTTCTCTCTCTGCTGTCTTCCTGGCATCTTCAACTTTGTCCTCCAAACTTTGTAGTTCTTCAGTCCAGTATGGTTTGTAATTTTTCCTCGCTCCTCTTGGAATGGACTCAGTGGCTGCCTGTATTATTGCTCTGTTTAGACTTTCCACCATTTGCTTCATGTTGCCATATCGTGTATTTATGTTTTCACAATATTTGTCTGTTAGTGTGGCAAATCTGTCCCAATCTGCTCGTTTGTAATTCCAGCGGGGCAAGGGCTTTTGCTCCTGTGGAACATACTCCATATTCATTACAAGCTTGATTGGTCTGTGGTCACTACCTGCTAATTGGTCCAGCACATGGCGATCGATTTTGTGGAGGATGTCTCCTGTGCAGAAAGCTAAGTCTGGAGTAGAAGTGGTAATCCATCTTCTGGAGTAGAAGCTCGGTGTGTCATCCGCTTTGTTGAGTAGATGGAGATTTGAGTCTATTTCCCAGTCCTCCACTTCATCTCCTCTTTTGTCAGTATCTGGGTATCCCCATCTTTCTGAACGGCTATTAAAGTCTCCGACAATAATGCAATTTGTGTCAGTTATTTTCATGTTTGAGAGTGTAAGATCCTTATCTGCTGGGCTATAAAGATTGTAAATTCTTATTTTCACGTCCTTTATCATTATATCAACACCTATAATTTCTGTTTGGTTGTCAGAGATCACAGATACTTCGCTGCAAGGTATTGTATTTCGTGTAAGTATTAGAACTCCTCCTTTATGTCCTTCGCGGTCGAAACGTGTGGCCTGATATCCCCTGACTGAAAATTTGTGCTTGGCGTTGAGGTGTGTCTCTTGAATGCATGCCACATCTATTCTATCTTTATGAAGACGCTGTGTCAGGGATTCTTTCTTGTTATAAACTCCTTCGGCATTCCACTGTAGTATGTTGAGTGTCCTTGGTATTTGGTCAATAGCTCTTAACCTACTCCTCTGTGCCTTGACTCCACAGCACAGGGGAAGGTGACCACCAGTAGTCATGGGTGGACCCCCTCGAGGCAGGGGGCCCGGCACTATCACCGCCTGATGGGACTTCACGGGATTAGCACCATAACGATTAATTTTCATCTGTGGCATCATGAAATGATAAAGTTACGTTGCACTGCTTTGTCAAGCCTGTGGCTCAGTACATCCGATTTCGACAAGCATATTTTGGGGTGCTTTCCCTAGCCTTTGACTGTCCCCAGTCTACCTACAAGGCAGCAGGTTTGTGCGTCACTTCGTCTGGTCCCTCTCCCTTGACCTGTCCGACATGGGTGACCCTACCAGTAGCTGTGCTACCGTCGGCATAGCTCTTGGGGTCATTGGAACGCGGAAGCCCCTCTACCTCGTCAAGGTGGACGCACGGCAGAGGGGGGAAGTGGTTTAATTTCCTAGCGTGTCGCTGATAAATAGTCCAGGTTTCACAAGCATATAGCAGTGTGGATAATACAACTGCTTTGTAGACTTTCAGCTTTGTTTGCAGGCTTATTCCATTTCTGTTCCATACATTCTTGTACAGTCTGCCAAAGGCCGCGCTGGCCTTGGAGATTCTTGCATTCACTTCATCATCAATTGTGGCAGCTTGTGACACAGTGTTGCCAAGATAGGTGAATTTGTCCACAACACTTAGACTATGACCATTCACTTTGATATTCGGCACAGTGTGATTATTCCCTGGAGCTGGCTGGTACATAACTACAGTCTTCTCCAAGTTGATATTGAGCCCAAAGTTGGCACAGGCATGTGAGAAAGCTGAAACATTATGTTGCATGTCCGCCTCTGAGTTGGCGTATAGAGCGCAATCATCAGCAAACAGGAGCTCTCTGACAGTGTCGCTGTCAATTTTGGTTTTAGCTTTCAGCCTTCTGAGATTGAATAACTTTCCATCCATGCGGTAGTTGATGTCTATTCCAATGTCGTTGTTCTCGAAGGCATTCGTCAACATAGCTGAAAACATGAGGCTGAACAGTGTTGGTGCCAGGACACATCCTTGTTTCACTCCATTGGTGACAGGAAAGGGCTCAGACAGTTCACCATTTTCCTGTACTCTTGCCTGCATGCCATCATGAAATAGCCGCACTATTTGGACAAACTTTCGTGGACAGCCATATTTTGCCATAATCTTCCACAGTCCTTCTCTGCTGACTGTATCAAAAGCCTTGGTAAGGTCAATGAAAGTGGAGAACATTTCGCAGTTCTGTTCCTGACATTTCTCTTGCAGCTGCCTTGCAGCGAAAATCAAGTCAACAGTTCCACGTTCTTTTCTGAAGCCACACTGGACTCTCAGGGAAGAAGACCTTGATCGAGATGGGCCGTGAGGCGATTGAGAAGAATTCTGGCGAGTATCTTCCCTGCAATTGAAAGCAAGGAGATGCCTCGGTGGTTGTCACAGGATTGGCGGTTTCCTTTTCGTTTGTAAAGGTGGACTATTGACGCGTCCTTGAAATCTTGTGGCATGGTCTCGTTCACCCATATGTTTGTAAAGACTTGGTGAAGCTGCTCTGTTAGGACCGGCCCACCTGCCTTGTATATCTCTGCCGGGATGGAGTCCGGACCAGGTGCCTTGCCGCTGGAGAGTTGCTGGATGGCTTTGTTTACTTCCACTATGGTTGGCAGGTCATCAAGTGTATCATTGATGGGAACTTGAGGAAGGCAGTTGATGGTTTCATCATCGAAGAAGGAAGTTGCATTTAAGATGTTGCTGAAATGTTCTGCCCAGCGCTGAAGAATGTCTTTCTTATCGGTGACCAATGTTCCCCCATCTGCACTGAGGAGGGGAGCTGTGCCTGGTGATGCAGGGCCATAGACCGCTTTCAGTAAGTCGTAGAAGATTTTCATATCATGTCTGTCAGCAAAGCCTTGAATTTCACCAGCTTTGCTGCTCAGCCAGGAGTCCCGCATGTGCCGAAGTTTCTGCTGCACTACTCTCTGAATGTTCTTGAAGGCATCTTTTTTTATGTTGACTTCGGGTCATTCAAATGTGCCTTGAGGAGAAAATGTTTCTCGGCCAGCAATTGGTTGATGTCTTCGGAATTTTCATCAAACCAGTCTTTATGCTTTCGGGGGGTTGGACCCAGAATTTCCATAGCAGTGTTGTAAATTATGTCCTTTAGGGCTCTCCACTCTGTTTCTGTATCCTGTTTAGCTGCAGCATTGGGCTTGGGGCGGTCTTCCAGCATATTTTCAAACGACAGCTGCATTTTCTTGCTGTTTAGGCGGGTGACATTTTTTTGTTTTTTTTGTTTTGCTTTTCACCCCTTGAGGACGCCGTGGTGGTTTGATGTGAATGTTTATTTTCGAGATAATGAGACGATGGTCTGTCCAACATTCGGCACCACACATGGATTTTGTCACCCGAACGTCTTGTCTGTCACTCCTCCTGACGATGATATAGTCAATGAGGTGCCAGTGTTTCGATCGAGGGTGCATCCACGATGTCCTGTTTCTCATGGGGAGACGGAAAATTGTGTTGGTAATCAGGAGATCGTGTTCGGCACATGTCTGAAGAAGAAGTTCATTGCTGTTACAATTTCCGACTCTGTGCTTTCCAATAATGCCACCCCAAGAGGTGGTGTCCGTGCCTACTCTGGCATTGAAATCCCCAAGGAGTATAAGTTTGTCTCCTTTGGGAACAGTTGTTAATACATTGTGCAGGTCCTCATAGAACTTGTTCTTGACATCATCTTCATTGGTCATAGTTGGTGCGTAGACACTCACAATGGTTGCATGCTTCCTTCCATTCAGCAGGTGCGATTTAATGGTCATGAGCCTGTCGTTTATAGCCTTTGGAAATCCAGCTAGTTTGCCGACCAGGGCCTGACTTAATGGCAAATCCCACACCGGATTGGCGTCTTTCCTCGCTTTTCCTTCCACTCCAGAAAAATGTGTAGCCGGCACCTATTTCACAGATTTGGCCTTCTTCTGCAAGTCGTGTCTCGCTCAAGGCTGCAATGTCGATGTTGTACCTGCCCAGCTCTCTCCCAATCAGTGCTGTTCGTCTCTCTGGACCCGACGCGCCATCTCTGTCAAGTAGGGTGCGTACATTCCAAGTTCAGATTGTTAAGGGAATATGGTTTGCTCTTAATATACCTGTTTTTCTTTCTTTCTATGTCGACCGCAGTTTAGGGTACCCACCAACCGCGGCTAGCTGGTTAGGTAGTGATGGAGCAGACAATGTTTAGGGCACCTTTTCTAGCCCCTTCCTCATGCTATGGAGGTGAGCAGTGTGTTCCTATAGAGGGCTGCTCAGTCGCTCAGGGGGCTGCCGAATCCCACTGCTGCTCCGGTCAGTAGAAGACGACCATATGGCCTGAGCCGCCTGTGTGCAGGTCTGCGACTACGGCTGCCAGCGTACCCACGCCTGCCGCTTCGCCGCTCGCCCATCGCCACAGGGCTTGAAGGTGATATATGACGTTGGATGAAGAATGACTTGGGCGATGAATTGGATTAAAGTGAGGAAGAGTTGCGCAATTCGTCGACCTCACTCTCTCGCCTGAGTCCATCTGAATCCAGTGGCAGGACAAGTCAAGACGACTGGAGACGAATACAGGTGCAGTGGATGACCAGGGCGCTCTACGTGCCTTGCCGTGCTAATTACGATCCACAACGCTTTGCAGGTAAACGCCGTCTTGCCCGTTGAATCAGGAATGATTTCTTCCGCGCAGTCTGCCGGATCTTGTCTTCACATGCTGGGTAGGCATACCTTACTTCACCGCTTGGTTTGACACCAAATCGGCTACCCGCGCCTGGTTTAGCCAGCCTCTCACAGCTGTTGACCGGGGGGTGGCCGCTGTCGCATGCTGACAGCTACTAGGAGCCACAAGCGTGAGCTGGGTGTCAGGCTTGGACCAGTGGGGGATGGGTCCTGAAAAGGACATGAGAGTCATCCTTACCAAAGGTGCTACCAATGCCTGACACCCCGTACCCCCAATCAAGATGACTACCACGTTATGGACAGACCAGAACAAGTCATTAGTCTGCACCTCAGAACAGGACACAATATATTACGCAACCACATGTATACAAAATTCAAGATCGGTGAAACAACCATGTGCACACGTGGATTGGCGTCGCAGACAGCAGAGCACACACTCCAAGACTGACCAAAATATAACATATCTAGGCAAACCTTCTGGCCTAGAGAGACGACAGTGGAAGATAAACTCTATGGACCGCTGTGTGAACTAAAGAAACTCATACAAGATGCAACATTGCAGTTATAGATAGAAATATTTCAAGCGAACTAAAGAAGAAGAAGTCCTCCCCAGGACTCAAACGATTTGAGTGCTGAGGCGGCAGACTTAATTAACAAGTAAATGAATTAACCAAGAAATCAACCAGTCAATCTTATCTCATCAAGTTCCTCTTGTACCTTGCGGTGTTGAGGTGAAGTATAAACAGCGGGAGAGCGCCCGCCTATGGGCTTCATCTATCGATATTCCCATGGGCTCTGTTATTCCTTGCGTCCATCGTTTACGTGGTAGCCTTCTTCCGCTGCTTCCCTCTGGTCTGTACATCATTGCTTGTTGTGGTATACTGTTAGTTGGTAATCTACTTTCATGGACAAACCATTTGACTTGCTGCCTTCTAATAAAATATAATGCAGCTGTAACCCCCACTTTAGTCCTGATTTCTTCATTTCAGATCTGATCTCTTCTTGATAACATTGAGTATTCTTCTCAGGAATCTCATTTCATTTCTGTTGTGATTTTTCTCTTCTCTTTTTCTGTCATTGTCCAGGTTTGGCATTGGCAATATAGAGTTGGGAAGGAAGATTGTGTTGTAAAGTGCTTTTTTAGTAGTTATTGATGCATGCTTGTTCCTTAGTATTGGTGCCATTTGTCCAATGAGTTGGTTTGCCTTATTGCATCTATTTTCGATCTCGTCTTCTGATTTGCCATTTAATGGTATTATATTTCCTAGGTACTTGAAACTCTTTACTTGTTTCAAGGGATGTTTGTTTAGGTGAATCATTGTTGCTTTATAGTCAATACCTCTGTTTTACTTGTACTTATTTTCATGTTATGGTCCCTACACATTTCGTTTAGATTATTCACGTGGTCTCGTAATTCAGCTTATGATTTTGATATTAGTGCTTGGTCGTCCGCAAACAGGAGTTCTCTAATGGTTAGATTTGCAAATGGTTCTTCTTCTATGTTCTCGTCATGCAGTGTTCTTGCGGTCTCAGTTTGGCTGTTTTCTTTAAATATGTTGTCTATTTATATTATAAACAAGAGAGGGTACCAATCAATAACAATTAAAAAAAAATTTTAAACAAGAATTAGCAGAGCGTGGTTTCGATCCACGGACCTCTGGGTTATGGGCCCAGCACGCTTCCACTGCGCCACTCTGCTCCTTACGAGATAGTCATATTATTTTGTATTATAATAAATATTGTATAATTATTTAAACATATATTTGGCACTTATTAATAATATTTTACCTATACTCCGTTAACAATTCACTATTGATATATATCTAAACGAATATCTGAGATATACTGATATACCTTGTTGTACCAACACAAGGTGTCATGGAGGCACCCCATATCAAAGAACTGGCACCAACTCGACCTGGTGCTCACTAAACTAAACGCAGCAACCTCCGCAATGTACGGATGACTCGCAGCTATCATGGTGCTGACTGCGACACCGACCATTCACTCGTCTCCAGCAAGGTGAAGATAAAGCCCAAGAGAATCTACAGAAGCCGAAGAGAAGGAAGACCACGCATTGACACCAGTGGCACCCAAAATAAAGAGAAGGTCAACAAATTCATGCAGGCTCTAGCGGATACTCTGCCCGGCCCCACAGACGGAGATTCCACCGAGAGATGGAGTCATTTTCGCGACACCATCTACAATACAGCACTATCAACATTTGGCAAGAAGCAAACTAAGTCAACCGACTGGTTTGAAGCACACTCTGAAGAGATGCTCCCAGTTCTGGAGATAAAGAGACATGCATTCTCGATGTATAAAACATCACCTTCAGAGAAAACACTGCAGGCATTGCGAACGGCCAGAAATAGAGTACAACAGATGGCAAGAAGATGTGCGAACAGGTACTGGCTACAGCTCTCTGCTCAAATTCAAACTTGTGCAGACACTGGAAATATAAGAGGAATGTATGAGGGCATCAAGCAAGCTGTCGGTCCATCAAAAAATAAGATGGCCCCCTTTACGATCAACTGAGGGGGTAATCATAAAAGATCGAGCGAAACAAATGGATCGCTGGGTAGAACACTACTCAGAGCTATACTCTGTGGATAACACTGTCAGCGAAGAAGCTCTGGAAGCCATCGATCAACAGTCCGCCATGCATGCCTTGGATAACGAACCTTGCCTCACAGAAATCAGCGAAGCACTAGACTCTCTCAAATCCGGCAAGGCACCTGGAAAAGATAGTATTCCACCTGAAATTTTAAAATGTAGCAAAGAAACAATCATCCCAGAACTGTATGCAATATTACAGCTCTGCTGGAGAGAAAAATCAATACCACAAGATATGAAAGACGCAAACATCGTTACCCTTTATAAAAACAATGGCGACAGAAGCGACTGCAACAACTATCGCGGCATTTCCCTTCTCAGCATTACAGGCAAGATTTTTGCCAGAGTAATCCTTAAAAGATTACACATTCTTGCTGAAAGAATCTACCCCGAATCGCAGTGCGGATTTAGACCCAACAGGTCCACCATCGATATGATTTTTCTCACTCCGGCAGCTCCAAGAGAAGTGCAGAGAACAGAGGAAGCCATTATATATAGCCTTCATCGACCTCACACAGGCATTTGACCTCGTGAGCAGAAGGGGCCTTTTTAAGGTCCTTGAAAAGGTTGGATGTCCACCCACCCTTCTTAGTCTCGTGAAATCATTCCACGAAAACATGCAGGGGACCATTTTATTTGACGGCTCAACATCCCAGTCATTCAGCATCAGCAGCGGAGTAAAGCAGGGATGCGTGCTTGCTCCTACACTCTTTGGTATCTTCTTTGCTGTTCTCTTAAGGCAAGCATTTGGGACTGCCACTGAAGGCATATACCTCCACACAAGATCTGATGGCAAACTTTTTAACCCATCAAGACTCAAGGCAAAGACCAAAATAAGACCAAGATGCGTAAGAGAACTACTTTTTGCAGATGATGCAGCACTGACTACTCATACAGCAGAAGATCTCCAAAGGCTCATAGATCGTTTTGCAGCTGCCTGCAAAGACTTTGGGCTCACCATTAGCCTAAATAAAACACAGGTGATGGAACAAGATGCTGATGCGCCTCCGTCAATCAAAATCTCTAATTATGAATTGAAAGTCGTCCACGATTTTGTGTATCTGGGATCGACAATATCAGGTAATCTTTCATTAGAGACAGAAATCGACAGACGCATTGGAAAGGCAGCCACAACATTTTCCAGGCTAGCTAAAAGAGTTTGGGAGAATAATAGACTAACAGAGCGTACAAAAGCTCAAGTATATAAAGCTTGTGTTGTTAGCACACTACTCTATGGTCTGAATCCTGGACCCTGTACTCAAGACAGGAAAGGAAGTTGAATTCCTTCCACATGAGATGTCTGAGACGTATCCTGGGCATAACATGGAAAGACCACATAACAAACAAACAGGTGCTTGAAAGAGCAGATATTACCACAGGGCACACCCTCCTCAAGCAGAGACGCCTCCGGTGGCTGGGCCACGTATCTCGAATGGAGGATGAACGTATTCCCAAAGATCTCCTTTACGGAGATCTAGCCACAGGAAAGAGGCCAACCGGAAGACCCCAAATGCGATATAGGGATGTGTGTAAACAAGATATGAAAACCACTGGAATAGATCCAGACACGTGGGAGAGAGTTGCAACAGACAGATGCTCCTGGAGAAGAGATGTACGAAACGGACCGGTGCTCTTTGAGCGCAATCAGATCCAAAAAACTGAGGAGAGACGGCACAGGCTCAAAGAGCAGTCACTTACTGCGGGACTTGCCTCGTCTCACAGATGCGGAAACTGTGACAGAAATTGTCATTCTCGAATTGGACTATACAGTCACCAGCGGTGCTGCCAGGCACCTCCCAAGCGGCACAACTCTATAGTCCTTCAGGACTGAAAGAGGCCTACTACTACCAATCAACAACAATTTAAAAAAAAAAAATTTAGGCAGAGCGTGGTTTCGATCCACGGACCTCTGGGTTATGGGCCCAGCACGCTTCCACTGCGCCACTCTGCTCCTTACAAGACAGTTGTATTATTTTCTATTATAATAAATATTTTATAATTTTTTAAACATATATTTGGCACTTATTGTTATTTCATATTTTACCTATACTCTGTTAATAATTCACCATTATAACAAGTATTTACTTAAGAAATGTTTACATAGATCCTTGAAGAACATTAAAACATGAAAAAGTATAAAATTTCAACAGGCAAACCATAGTAAAATAATAGAGTATATTAAGACGATTTTCTTTAAAAAAAATCAACGTAGAATCACAATATATTAAATAGTACATTTTTTTATCAATTTTGATAATTACTGTGTATTAATAATAATTTTATAATAGGGTACTCATAATATTTTGACT
>JACEFZ010005767.1:0-19112 GCA_014155875.1 Cepaea nemoralis | reverse complement strand
CAGGATATTCGTCAACACCAGCATTTCAGCTGTATGTTGTTTTCTCGGCTAGATTACGCTCATCACACGCCACGACTTTCTGAGCGACCGGCTCCATACTCTCATAAGTCAGGGCGCGACCGAACCACTTCTAATTCTCGTGTCCTCACGTCGCCCACAAGGTATTCGGGGTTAACGGAGGTAGCCGGCATATATTATTTTAATATATATATATATTATATATATATAAATATATATATATATAATATATATATTTTAATATATATTTTAAATTATATAGCGGCCCGCCTTTAGCTTTAATTGTAAAATGCGGCCCTCCGCACGAAAATTTTGCCACCCTGATCTACGGGCTTTCATCCCAAAAGGTGCAACGAGACTGACTCTCTCTCTCCCCCTCCCCCCCCCCTCTCTCTCTCTCCTCTTCTCTCTCTCTCTCTCTCTCTCTCCCTCCTCTCTCTCCTCTCTCCTCTTTTAAAATTTGCTGTGACCCGCCGCGCAGTTGGTTTGGGCACTACTTCGTTTGGTTCTAGAGTAGAGAGAACTACTAAGTTTAAGTGCTCAGGTTAGGTTCACGGAGACACTTTTAACGATATTGACAGGCGCTCATTGCGCAGGACTCATTTCTCAATTCTTTGGTCGAGATTTCACCGGTGCTCTGCCACGCCCAGAATGCTCTTTACCATATGAAAAATGACTGGTTCCAACCAGTATCACAACAGCAATGATCAATCATCATCATCATCATCACCATGTGCCTTGCTGGCTGGCGTGGGCGTTAACGTCTTTCCACAAATCTCGACCCCTGGTGCCAATGATCAACTCTGGTGATGGCATCCCTCAAGGCCACCGTCTCCATCCATCCAAAATCATTTCTCTCGATTTTCCTCTGCCTCTTTTCCTGCAGAACTTTCCTGTCATCACGATATTTTCGAGCGCCCCTTTTCTCGCTACATGATTGAAGAATGATATTTGTCTCCTTTTTATACTTGTATCTTCTTCTTTTCGTTCATCCGGAGTGTTTTTTCAGATGTGATTGCGGTGTGTCTGTTAAGCGCCCTTGGGCCGAAACCCGTAGGCCAACACATCCGACTACAGCGTGCTTTTTTTGACCAGGTAGCATTCCTGGGAGACTCTCACTTTTGTGGTACCATCTACAACCCAGCTGGCCAAGTTGGAACGGTCGAAGGCAACGGTCATCCCTCAAAGGAAGGCAGGGACAGTCCATAGCATTTTCCGCCATCCAAGGTTGCTTCCATAGTTGCAGGGCCGACACATAGCGCCCTGGTGCTGGGCTCACCGAGGGAATCCTGCTCATGGCTGCTTTAAATCCTCACTTCAATATATTGGTCATTTCGTTTGCCCCGGGCCATTCCCGCACAAACCAGACAGGTTTGCAGACGGTATCCACTCAGCGAGTTTTCGGACATGTGCTTGTCGTTGCGCCCGTCAGAGCTGTTCCAGGCACGACAGACATTCGGAAAACTACCTAGTCAGAGCTGTTCCGAACAAGAGCGGCATTCGGAAACTAGGTAGTCAGAGCTGTTCCTAGCACGAGAGACATTCGGACGAGACATTTCACTCGGACGTAATTGCGTAGTGTCAATTTTTAGTTTGCCACCCGTAGGACGACACTTCCGACTTCCGGCGGGCATTTTTTAATGAGGTTAGCCTTCCTCTGGTTTCGAGGCACGTTAGACTGTTGTGATGTCGCCCTCATCTCAGCTGGTCAAGATAGAACGATCAACGACATCGCGGTCGGCCCTCAAGGGAAGGCAGGGGCAGACCATGGGCATTCCATCGCTATCCAAGGAGGCTTCCATAATTGCAGAGCCGGCACATATTGCTCTGAGACTGGGCTGACCCGAGGAGTTGCCACGTCCTGCTCATGGCTGCTTTAGTTCCTCACTTCCGTGTGTTGGGCATATCGCTTGCCACTGGTCGCTCAACCACACACCAGGAGCGGTCAGACTGCGAGCGACATCCACTCGGTAAGCTTTTGCTTTTGACTTCGGACCACGCAATAGGTTCGCTCGCCGTGCGTTCCATTTCGCGTCATTGAGACGTTCTTCCACTTTGTCTACACTCTCTATGAGTTAGATACAGACAGTTTTCGTAACCATTTCCTTCGACTGGGGCACTTTTCTGACTTTTTGTACTCGCTCACGAGGTAGACTACATGTGCTGCCGGCTCAGCACCTTACCTTCGTGCAGCACTGAACGAGAAACGGTAGGCTCTCTCATCCGGGAATCCCTCATATCCCCCAGCTGAGAGCCTTCGAACATGTATCAGACCTGAGCATGTAGCTTGCTTAGTATCTCGCCCCTATTTTTCGGTAGGTGGGTATCGGCCCGGCTCTCAGATCCGAGGGTTTGTGGCTGCCACAGCCCTCGACAGGGAGCCTTAAGAGTTTTGTCCGGACCAAGAACTTCTGCCTTCGTGCACCTGATTTAAATTTTTGACTGCTATCCGCAGTCTAACCTGCAGAGCAGCAGGTTGTGTCTCCCATAAGCTGTCCGATATGTAGTTTTTCATCCATCGGCAAGCAAATGGGGTCTATGGGACACGCAAGCTCCCCCACCACGGCAAGGTGGAGACACATCGGGGGAGCTATACTTGTATATAATGCTCTACCAGTCTCCGTGGTGAAGGCGTTACGGATGTGATTCATAATTCTGTCTACCCTGGTTCGAAACACAGAGGTGCTGGTTTTTTTCGAAAAAAGGTATAGGTGCCAGTCGTACACAAAGCAATGGCAAACTACTGAACGTAAAACTTGCCCAGATATCACGAACAGCCAAAATGCTGGGGTTGACTGCTACATCCTGTGAAGGACGTGCAACTAAATTTAAAAAAATTAATAAATATAATGTTCTACATTAGTCACTCTAACAGTCTAAGGTATTCGTCTCAGGAAGAACATCTAAGTTGTTTGGACGCTCTTCTTATTTACTCAGTAACGTTCCATGGTTCACGGTCATACGGTAAGACATGTTCTATATTACAATTTCAGTATTCTCTTTCAGACTCTAGATGATAGTAAAAACAATCAACGCCTTAGAAAAATAAGGAATAGACCTGGTCACTAGAATGCTGAACACAATATATGATACCGACAGTATATCTCCTGATTTATGTAAATCTTTGTTTATTGCAATCCTAAAGAAATCACTTGCCCCGGAATGTAATAAACATAAAATAGTTAGTATAATAAGTTTTCTGCCAAGAGTTTTCTCTGTCCATTTATCTAATACATGCTATATAGTAATATTCATGATGACTGCCCCCCCCCCCCCAAAAAAAAATGCAGAATATATATATATATATATATATATATATATATATATATATATATATATATATATATATATATATATATATATATATATATATATATATATACTTGAGACCCAAAAAAATGTATGTTATTATTCTGTGGAGAAATATGTACACATTTATTATACATCACAAGCAGTGGCGTAGCTGGCGTGGGGCGAGGTTTCAGAGGGGGCGACCCCTCTCCCTCCCCCGTCTCCTATATGTGAAAAGTGGCTCCTAGATAACTGGTACGATAATAGTTAGTTGGTTAGTTGGTTGGTTGGTTAGTTAGTTAATTAGTTGGTTAGTTGGTTAGTTAGTTGGTTAGTTAGTTAGTTAGTTGGTTAGTTAGTTAGTTAGTTAGTTAGTTAGTCGACCGATCATCCTCATTGCATCATCGAACTATTCAGTCCATAAGTGCTCGGATCCCCTCCTCAGCAAATCCCACAGCGTGTAGCGGCTAACGACACCAGTTCTGTGTTAGTCTATCAATCTTCTTTGGCTTCCTGCATAGTGTTCTTGTTTGGCGACACCTCTTTTTAATTTGCTGTTCTCGCAGTCTGGCCATGGTTGTAGATTCACAGTCATCACTTGGTTCTCGCAAAAGTCTTACTTCTTGTAGAGCATTCACAATGTCAGCCTGGTCCATGGCGCGTCCGCCCTCCATGGTAGCCTTACCTGCGAGCTTTTCAGCCCGCTCATTTCCGTGTACACCCGCATGCCCTGGCACGAAGATGAAACTAATCTTTGCCAGCCGAGACCGCTCCAGAGACAGCAACCACTCTCTTCGGATCCACCCCATCTCTATCCTCTTGAGCATGCTCACTGAGTCGCTAAGGAAACATGCCCTAGTGAATGTCTGTGTATCGAGTCATGTTAAGATAAAATTCATCCCACCTACCGTTTTATATGTACAAGTATCATGGCTTCTATTATATGATCGCTCTCCCAAACGTTAGAACATGTCTGCGCCACTCATAACAAGCTTGTATGGTTATAGTACATTAATTTGAGTGTGTGTTTGTGTGTGTATTTGTTTTTTTTTCATGCTGTTTTTCAATAATACCACCATTATCCTCATCGTCGTCGCCATCATGATCAATAATTTCAGCATATTGGTTGGTCGTTGTGGCATGTTAGAAGGAAACAGAGGACCCAATTAGAACTGGTCTCTGTAAATATATCTTGTATAATAGATAGACAAGATAAAGGGTATGATTTGGCAAGTTTTTGTCTAGAGGCATCTCAAATGTGATAGACCCCCTGGAAGGTTAACCCGGTCAACAAATGCCCGCAGAAGTCGGGTGTGTCGGCCTAACGGCGCATGAACGCAGCTCTGCTGTAAACAGGCACAACGCAGTCACATCCGGGGAAAAAAATCCTGATGAACGCAGAAGAAGAAGAAATGTGATAGACAATCATTCCCGCTTAGCCCTTTAGAGGAACCAGTTTTCCTGGCTCAGAACCCCCACTGTGCATCTTAGACCTAAGCCCAAGTATTTACACAGAAAATTTATAAAAGAAGGAAAAGGTCCCGAACTGTCTACCACAAAATAGTGGTATTTATGCTGTCATCATTTCTCACTAGCTGTTGGTAATCACTAAATATTTTCACCCCTAAGTGGTGGGCATCACTAAATGTATTCAGCATTTCTCACTAATATAATACAACTCTGTGTCATACAATATAAAATAGCTCAAAGAACATAATTACGAACCATCACCACAAAAATATAGTCATGGAGAAGACCCTCTGTAAGTATAAACAGAAAATGAAATAATTTACTATGTGTGACATCATAAGCCTCAAATCCTTTCTTCTTTGGATATTTCCTAACAATTTATGTGATATGAAATATTTTCTGTAGATATGCTATCATCATGGTTGCTATATGCTTGTAAAATATACATAATGCTTTTTATCTTTCTTCACAGCTATTTGACAACCAGTACTTACAACAATTGTAAAAGCAGCGTGGACGCTTACACAATTTAATAGTGGTCACTATACCTTACCTATTGGAGCTACACACGAGCTTACTTCGTTGAATATCAACCCATATTCAATACCCGAAGCTACAAGCGTGTTGGAAATATTACTGAGCTAATATCAGCCCTTTATCTAACACCGGAAGCTACTTATTGTCTTTTCACCACTACTTTTTTCTATCATTATAATCACCATTCAGAAAAATATCTATCTCTGCAATATATGTGGTAAAGTCTTTACCGAAAACCGTAATCTTACACGACATATTAACACCGTACACAAAACCACAGCTCACGCATGCCACCTCTGCAGCAATCTATACAAAAGGAAAGACGGCCTACAATGACACATACAATCTGATCACCAGACATCAACTACATCAACTCATGTTACCACTACAGCATCAAACATGGATACAGAGCATCAGACACTAAAGCTTCATCAAGAAAAAAGGAAAGCACCAGCAGACACACATACTCCATTTTTACTTTTTAAAGGTTTTCATTTAAAGCTCTAAAACCGTATGATGATAGTGTTCAGAAGTACCTATCTACCTACACCACCACTCACCCACCCCGTACCAACGAATTTCACTAAACCGTACCCACTACAATCAATAATATCGGTCATTTTTACTTTTTTAATGTTTTCATTTGAAGCTCTGAGACCCGGATGATGATAGTGTTTACACCACTACGACACTCTACAGATCCCTAATATCCGCAACCCACCCTTTACCGACGAATTTCACTAATCTATACCCGCTACAATCAATAATATTTGCCATCTTTACCTTTTTAAGGCTTTTATTTGTAACCCGTATGATGATAGTGTTCAGAAGCACTTATCTAGCTACTACTATGCCACTCATCCACCCCTTACTAACGAATTTCACTAAGCTATACCTGCTAAAATCTATAATATCGGTCATCTGTACTTTTTTAAGGTTTTCATTTGTAACCCTATGATGATAGTGTTTACACCACTACGACACTCTGCAGATCACTAATAGCCGCTATCCACCCCTTAGCAACGAATTTCACTAAGCTATACCCGCTACAATCAATATTATCGGCCATTTTACTTTTTAAGGGTTTCATTTGTAACCTATGTGATGATAGTGTTTACACCATTACGACCCTGTACGGATCATGTAAGTGACATATTTACATTCTTATTTATTAAGGTTTTCATCTGATACCTGTCGCAGCTTGAGGTTCGAACCACCTAGTCCTATCCCATACGCCTTCACTCCATGCTCCACCCCTGCATCCCCATCCCCACATCCGCTCAACCCCTAAGCCACCCCGAGAAAATGCCCTGTTGTCCTATCCCTTACACTTCACCAATGGAATGATGGTAGTGTTTACGCCCAGCCCACTACAGATAAAGAAAGAAGATGAGAACAAAATGAAGAAAACGACGAGGAAGAGCACTGTACTCTAACACAGCATTAATTGTATGATGATAGTGTTTAAGCCTCACCCATTACAACCAATAATAACAGTAATTATTAAATTTAAAAAAAAATTATCAACAAAAAAAGGAAGTAACAGTTCAAGAAAAATTCGATTATTTATTCATGAGTTATACCCTTGAAAATGCAGTCCGTTTTCTATTTGAAGCTAGACTTTTTATATAGTAAAATATGACGTCATCTATGAAGTATTGCTCCGCATTTCCTACTTAGTTACCACCTATCTTACTACTACCGTCCTCTTTCATTCCGCTTACTTCTACATTGTTAGATATGTGCATGACTGTTTTGTAAATAAATGATGTTAGTGGACACGACACTTTTCCCCACAGTATTTTGCCCACTGGTACTCTCTTTGGTTTTGCAACATGCATGGCAGTTTACAGTGTTTTACTGTTACTATTCATTCTATGCTTCCATTTTGAGCCCTTGGAACACATGGACTTATGAGTGTTTATATGCTACAATTCTGAGATTCTTTCTCTTTATGATTACATATTTTCAGTGATTTTGTAATGTTCAACCACACTGACAACATTATATACCAGTGTTTCCCAACGTGGGGCCCACGCCCCACAGGGGGGCAATTCGACTGTTAAGGGGGGCAATTCGAAAATGGAAGAAATCGGCTGAATCTAACAAAACGGGGAGACTTGAGACTGAAGTTAACTAAATTGGAACCTGACATAAGATCTCTTTGCAGCAAGCATCAAGCGCAAGGATCTCACTAAATTTAAATAATAAATAACTACTAATAATTAAAATAATATAGAAAAATCTTTCATTAAAATTATTTTGTACTTGAATTTCAGTTCTCCATTATATGTTTTGAAAATTTACTTACTGTGTTTGCTCAATAATTACCTAGTGATTTCTTCCTAAAACCTATCATTCAAGTTTCTTTAGTGAACATTTCAATTTTTAAATATTAAAAATAATGTATATGTTGAGGGGGGGGGGGGGGGGGGCGTGGGGCGGGGGAGGGGGGCAATATGAATTTTAGAAAGGCTTAAGTGGGGCATGGCAGAAAAAAGGTTGGGAAACACTGTTATATACAATGTTAGATTACAATCTTTTGTCAGACAGTAGTCAGATATGACTAAGTTACCGTATGACAGTAGACGGTACTACTTGCTTTCTGTTAGCGCCGAATGTTGGACGGCGCGCACCAAACCCGACACACCACATCATGCCTACGGCTTCAAGCGGAAGAGCACAATTGGGAGGGTAAAAGCCTGAGCCTGGTGCGCGGAATTGCAACATAAAGATTAAATTTTATGATAGGACAGACCAAGCCCTACGTCTTGGTTGGCAACTGGTCTAAGATCGAAGCTCCGACAGGGGGATAGTTTGATCGTTGCTTTCCTTGCTTGCTTGCTTGCTTGCTTGCTTGCTTGACAGCTTCTGAAATTTTCCTTGTATTAGTATTGCCTTTCCTCAGGGATAAACCAAACAGGCCGAGAGAGAGAGAGAGAGAGAGAGAGAGAGAGAGAGAGAGAGAGAGAGAGAGAGAGAGAGAGAGAGAGAGAGAGAGAGAGAGAGAGAGAGAGAGAGAGAGAGAGAGAGAGAGAGCGATCTCACCGCATGGGCAACACATCGTCTCTACAATTCAGCCTAGGCTTTGTGCTATGGAGAGATATGTTGTTTGTCCATCAAGAATGATGATGACCATTCATTTCATCCAGTGGGGTTGAAGGTATGGAGCCGTGGGTTCTAAGATGGCTGATCAGGCCTATTTTGGCTCGAAATGTTCTTTGACAATGTGGGCAAGGAATGCTTGACGTCCCTGGAGGAGGATTTCCTGCAGTGGTTTTTCTGTCCTGCCTTTTCTTCACAGCTCTTGCAGTCCTGGTTGCCTCACATATGACTGCACCCTTCCGTAATGATGTACGCCACGAATTTCGGTCTCTGGCTGCAGCCTCCCAGGTGTCATGATGAATTCCAAAAGCCTTCAGTGAAATTTTCAGTGTCTTTAAAGCGTTTCCTCTGGCCACCTTGGGAGCGTTTACCACAACGCAGTTCGCTGTAAAAAATTCGTTTAGGGAGCCTGTGATCTGGCATGCGAGTCAAGTGACCAGCCCAGCGAATCTGATTCTTCATCAGTAGAGTGTGGATACTGGGCGAGGATGCTCTTTCAAGGACTTCAGTGTCTGGAATCTTGTCTTGCCATTTAATCTTCAGTAGCTTCCTTAGGCAGACTGTGTGGAAGTGGTTTAATTTCCTAGCGTGTCGCTGATAAACAGTCCAGGTTTCACAAGCATATAGCAGTGTGGATAATACAACTGCTTTGTAGACTTTTAGCTTTGTTTGCAGGCTTATTCCAGTTCTGTCCCATACATTCTTGTACAGTCTGCCAAAGGCCGCACTGGCCTTGGAGATTCTTGCATTCACTTCGTCATCAATTGTGGCAGCTTGTGACACAGTGCTGCCAAGATAGGTGAATTTGTCCACAACACTTAGGCTATGATCATTCACTTTGATATTCGGCACAGTGTGATTATTCCCTGGAGCTGGCTGGTACATAACTACAGTCTTCTCCAAGTTGATATTGAGCCCAAAGTTGGCACAGGCATGTGAGAAAGCTGAAACATTATGTTGCATGTCCGCCTCTGAGCTGGCATACAGCGCGCAATCATCTGCAAACAGGAGCTCTCTGACGGTGTCACTGTTAATTTTGGTTTTAGCTTTCAGCCTTCTGAGATTGAATAACTTTCCATCCATACGGTAGTTGATGTCTATTTCAATGTCGTCGTTCTCGAAGGCATTCATCAGCATGGCTGAAAACATGAGGCTGAACAGTGTTGGTGCCAGGACACATCCTTGCTTCACTCCATTGGTGACAGGAAAGGGTTCAGACAGTTCGCCATTTTCCTGTACTCTTGCCTGCATGCCGTCATGAAATAGCCGCACTATTTGGACAAACTTTCGTGGACAGCCATATTTTGCCATAATCTTCCACAGTCCTTCTTTGCTGACTGTATCAAAAGCCTTGGTAAGGTCAATGAAAGTGGAGAACATTTCGCAGTTCTGTTCCTGACATTTCTCTTGCAGCTGCCTTGCAGCGAAAATCATGTCAACAGTTCCACGTTCTTTTCTGAAGCCACACTGACTCTCAGGAAGAAGACCTTGATCGAGATGGGCTGTGAGGCGGTTGAGAAGAATTCTGGCGAGTATCTTCCCTGCAATTGAAAGCAAGGAGATGCCTCGGTGGTTGTCACAGGATTGGCGGTTTCCTTTACGTTTGTAAAGGTGGACTATTGATGCGTCCTTGAAATCTTGTGGCATGGTCTCGTTCACCCATATGTTTGTAAAGACTTGGTGAAGCTGCTCTGTTAGGACCGGCCCACCTGCCTTGTATATCTGTGCTGGGATGGAGTCAGGACCAGGTGCCTTGCCGCAGGAGAGTTGCTGGATGGCTTTGTTTACTTCCACCATGGTTGGCAGGTCATCAAGTGTCTCATTGGTGGGAACTTGAGGAAGGCAGTTGATGGTTTCATCATCAAAGAAGGAAGTTGCATTTAAGATTTTACTGAATTGCTCTGCCCAGCGTTGAAGGATTTCTTTCTTATCGGAGACTAATGTTCCCCTATCTGCACTGAGGAGGGGAACTATGCCTGGTGATGTAGCACCATAGACCGCTTTCAGTGAGTCGTAGAAGTTTTTCATATCATGTCTGTCAGCAAAGCCTTGAATTTCATCAGCTTTGCTGCTCAGCCAGGAGTCCCGCATGTGCCGAAGTTTCTACTGCACTACTCCCTGAATGTTCTTGAAGGCATTTTTTTTTAATGTTGACTTTGGGTCATTCAAATGTGCCTTGAGGAGAAGATGTTTCTCGGCCAGCAATTGGTTGATGTCTTCGGAATTTTCATCAAACCAGTCTTTATGCTTTCGGGGGGGGGGGGGGGGGGGGGGGGGGGCTGGACCCAGGATTTCCATAGCAGTGTTGTAAATTATGTCCTTTAGGGCTCTCCATTCTGTTTCTGTATCGTGTTTAGCTGCAGCATTTGGCTTGAGGCGGTCTTCCAGCATATTTTCAAACGACTGCTGCATTTTCTTGCTGTTTAGGCGGGTGACATTTAGCTTTATTTGCATATGACGTTGGATGAAGAATGACTTGCGCGATGACTTGGATTAAAGTGAGGAAGAGTTGCGCAATTCGTCGACCTCACTCTCTCGCCTGAGTCCATCTGAGTCCAGTGGCAAGACAAGTCGAGACGACTGGAGACGAATACAGGTGCAGTGGACGACCAGGGCGCTCTACGTGCCTTGCCGTGCTTATTACGTTCCACAACGATTTGTAGGTAAACGCCGTGGAGAGATATAACATTCGCTAACGCCATGTATTGTAGTTATTATACCTTGTTAGAAGTACAATCATTATGGCAATGTAACAAACTATCGTCTGTCAAGACGGCAATTTGCCAGTGAATGACTCTCTTTGGCATTTACAATTATTCATATCTAAGAGATATGTTCAACAGCTTCACATACCTAGGAAGCAAAATAACATCGACAGGGGACTCAACACCAGAAATATTATCTAGAATCGCACTGGCATCTGGTGCCTTCAATAAACTGTCAAATATCTGGAAGTCAAAGACACTCAGGAAACATACGAAACTTAAAATCTTCAACTTTTGTGTGATTCCAGTGCTAACTTTTGGATGTGAGAGTTGGAAATCAACGGTAGCTTTAGATAAAAAAAGAATTAGACAATATTGAGAACAAATGTCTTAGAAAAATTCTAAACCTCCACTGGACAAATTTCAGAACCAATACGCAAATAAGACAAGAGACTAAGCATGACATTTTATCCAATTTTATAAGAAAACGCCGTTGGAACTACATCGGCCATGTACTCAAAATGGACAAGACAAGACTCCCCAACCAAGCCCTCATATGGTCACCAGTAGGGAAAAGAAAACGGTGAAGACCAAGAGAGACCCTGTGTAGAACCATCATCAGAGAAGGCTCATTCTACAGCCAAGTGAACATCCAGGATCTACAACAGGTAGCAGTGAGCCGCCGGACATGGAGAGCCATGACTACTGCCCTATGCGCCGCCTTAGACTCAAGAGGAAAGACTAACTAACTAGGGTTTCCAAAAAGGGGGGGGGGGGGGAATTACGATTATTTCGGTTGCAAATGTTGCTGTATGAAGCCGGGGCGCAGTGTTGGGGTGAGCGCCCAACATTGCTTAAATACTTCAATGGCTCGTGAATACATAACCTATGCAGCAAAAGTCCAACTCCTGGCCTTCACGTGGCGGAACTGTTTCTACTAACAGGAGAAGGGACGACGGCGAGTTTCTGGCGCCGAAAAATAACCAGTGTGCTCTAGATGTGTATACACATACATGCATGTGCAGACACATGTGTGCGTGTGTACACATCTAAACTCGAGTGAGACCACAGTCTGTTCTAGCAAAGGAAAGGTGCTGAAGACGGAGGCAACCAGCCAGGAGGCGCATCACAGACATCAGGATGCCACGCAATTACGCAAAATGGAATATGTCGACTACTGCTAAATGTTATCGTGCTCGCCCTGCTTTGAACCCCCAGGCAGGTGCAGGGCCGGCTCTATGTCTCGAAAGGGTCCAACCCCAACTACTGGAGGTCCTTCTCAGATGTCCTGTGGAGCCAGAGGACATGAGAATAGAACGGCTGGCCATACTAAACAAAGACTTAAAATAATGCACTGAAATGCGAGGGGGTGGGGGGGGGGGGGGGGAGGAGAGTCAGCAAAAAAAATAAAAAAATAAAATAGAATTAGAAAACATCCTGGACCAAGAAAAAGTAAGCATATGTTGCTTGCAAGAAACTCACCTCAATGAAAATATAGCCTTCAAAATCAGAGGCTACCAGTGTTACCGATCTGACCGAAAGGACAGGCGAAAAGGTGGGATACTTACCCTTGTAAAAAATAACATCACTGCTTCCCAAATCTAAGTCTACATGGAAGGGGCTGAGTATCAGACACTTAAACTTAAGACAGGCTATACAGACCTACATCTGATCAATTACTACTGTCCAAGTGACCGCCCACAGGCACTGGACACACTGCCATTAACAGACAAAATGATTGTGTGTGGCGATTTCAACAGCCACTCGCAGAGTTGGGGATATGATCACATGGACAAGAGAGGAGAGAGACTGGAAGACTGGCAGGATGAGAATAGATTCATCTTGGTTAACAAGCCGTCCGACCCACATACTTTCTACTCGAGATCATGGCACACTACAACTACACCTGACCTGGCTTTTCATTCGCCAGACCTGGAGTGGAACATTACACGAATTGTTAGGAAACAACTTGGTGGCAGTGACCATCCGCCAGTCTTTCTAACTGTAGAAAATGAGCTTGTAAGTGAAAGCAGCACCCTCTCAAGGTGGAACTACAAGAAAGCAGACTGGGCAATGTACAAGAATCGCACCAGCATACTGGTTAGAAACCTGAACACCGAGAAAGACATAAATAAAGTAGTTGAAGAGTTTGGGAAATGCATAACAGGCAGCGCGAGAAACAGTACCAAGAGGAGCCCGTAAACAATAGAAACCCTACTGGAGTAGTGAACTGGAACAGTTGCATAATGATGTGGAAGAGTATAGAAAGCAAGCAGAGGCCACACCCAGCCAAGAGCACCACAATAAATTTCAGCACGCAAAAGCCAAATTTCAAAGCTGCAGGCTAGACGGAAAAGCTGGCAGGAAAAAACAGAGTCTCTGAACTTTGAAAGAGACACAAGGAGACTGTGGTAGCTAATAAAACAACTTAATGATGAGGGCACAGAGAGAAACTCAAAAATTGCACTACATAAAGATGGAAACATCTTAACAAGAAAGCAAGCAGCTGACCATTTTGCGGACTCATTCGCACAAGGTAACAATATCAAAATTAGTCCAGAGAAACAACAAGAGATGAGAGAAACGGCAACATACAGGACAGAAGGAAATAGTACATGAGGTTCTGGAGGCACCTATCACAATCAGCGAACTGGAGCTAGCCATATTAAAACTGAAAATGAGAAAGTCACCAGGAGCTGATGGTATCTCCAATGAAATGATCAGGAACCTAGGAACAGAGGTCAAAGCAAAGCTGTTGCAAATCTTCAATAACAGTTGGACCTTAGGCAGTGTTCCACAAGCCTGGAGAGAAGCAATCATGATACCCCTCCTAAAATTAGGGAAAGATAGTTCCATTGCCTCTAGCTACAGACCAATTAGTAATTAGCCTCACCAGCTGTCTCTGCAAAACACTGGAGCGCATCATCAATCACAGACTGCAGTGGTACATTGAAAGTAAAAACATCCTTGTGCCACAGCAGGCTGGCTTTAGGCAGTGCTACTCTATGGAAGATCAGACAACCTACCTCTCTCAAGAAATTGAGGTTGCATTCTGCCATGAAGCGAATGCTGTATAGGCTCATTGATGTATCTAGGTTTTAACATAATATGAATAATACTTGAATACCTTGTTTTATAGAAGACCAACACAGGTACTGGAATATAATTTCACGAAGACTTTCTTCTTGACAGTTACTTTTAATCCATCTGTGCTTTCGGATACACAACAGTTCGACAGGGAATATAATATACGTAACATCCGCCATTCATACAGCTGCACACACAACGAGCGGCCTAACTAACAGTTAGCCATTGCTCACCAGACATGCTGCGTCCGAACAGGACGGCAGCCCAAGTCTAACTCCCTTAGTCACGTTTTTCGTGACGCTTCCCTAGTTTCCCTGTGCACACTATAATGTACATTTCGGTGCATGTTTTAGGGAAGCTCCCTTCAGCCTTTCTCAGTCTGCTATATGTCAGTGACTGATATGTGGCATTATGCCCCCCGCCCTACAAATTAAATGATATTATCATTTAATTCATATACATTCATTATGCATGACCAATAGCATCACTGACAAACCTAAGTATCAATTGCTGAACATGACATTATGGTTCCCGTTAATAACCCTCAAAAAAAAATAAAATTATTGATGGGCATGCCCTCCTGCTCACACCCACGGTGAGCGTCATGTGGCCGGCCTATGGGAGGGCCGGTCCAACTAATGATACCATTAGTCCCTAATGTCCTCACTCTAGGTCAAAACCCGGAGTTGTGGACGAGAGTATTAATCGGTATCATGCCGTCTGTATCAGTTGCCGATCCTCGTTGTCGCTGGTTCTGTATATATCCTGCATTCTCATTTAATAGTTGTAGGTGAGGTAGAGGCTGTCGCTGATCACATTCTAATTTAAGGGATATTTATTAAGTGCTGTACCAATAATACAACAATATAATTCATTCAACTAGCAATGTCATAATAGCACCTAACCAATCCTATTTCCGTAAATATTCTAATAAACTAATACTCTTCACTCCAGCATGATAAATCTTCTTCTTCAATCAACCGTTGTAATGTGGTATCATTGCCCAACGCTCATACCTGTATGTAGAGAAGCTAACTCATCATGCTTTAATTACCCATTGTGCCTTGTAAAATTGCTGAAATAACCATATAAGTTAGTATCCATAACTCATCTTCTAGTACCATGATGATATGTCGGTATGATATTGACTGCCTTCACCTATCTGGTACAATACTAGTGTACTGTTACATCCGCTCAGGGGAGTTGTTTCTACCCCAGTACACCTCACTGCACCCTCACATCACGTGTGTTTTCCTCTGTATCTTTATTATAACCACAATTGACAAACCTTCGCGTATGATCAAGCAGTAAATCAAAAACTAATTTGTAAGACCACATTCATAGTCTAAAAACAATATGTAAGGATCTGTATACTAACATTTAGCACAAATACAACAGATCAAATGACCATCACCAACAAATACAACAAATAAACACCATTCACTTAGTTTCCTATCATTGAAGTCATGAACAACCTTAATCACGTGCTGGATTCACGTGAGAATAACATGAAATTCTTTTATTTATGACGATGTAAATTAACTTAAATTATCTCTTAACTTTCAGGTGTATTAGCCGTTTTTTAAATGTCATTCTGATCACACAGTTCCTCGACCATATCCGTGTATGTTTTCATTCAATTCAACAACGTCGTGTATTTCTAATTTGTGATTGGTAAAATAAATTGTTGTCCATGGTTAACACAGAAGTTTGTTAGATTGTCCTCTAGTATCCGATATTCCAATACAGAAAATAACTGAGGTGGAGTTAATGATGGAATAATTGCACATCCATATAAAGGAGGTCTCAAACATTGTATCCACTCATCGATTCGGGCGACTGTTCGAAAAGTTATCGCCTATCCTGAACACGTTGAACGGAATTTTTTTTCTGGTCTCGACATATTTGAGTACGGTTGAGATAATAGACGTGGATGAATAAGCAATCTGCGGGTTTGGTATTTTATTTCCTTGAGCAATTCCTCAAAAGCAGTAAGATGCGATAAAATACCTTTAAATATGAAGCATATATGGATTTCGTGACTTGAGTACCTCGGCCTGGGCCAATAAGCAAAATCTGGTCATGATTTTAGCTTAATAATATCATTTGGGTAGACTGGCCACTGTTGGCTGTAGCATGGTCCCGGGTTCAGATCCCGGACGAGCCCCCATTTGCCATGAAGCGAATGCTGTATAGGCTCATTGATGTATCTAGGTTTTAACATAATATGAATAATACTTGAATACCTTGTTTTATAGAAGACCAACACAGGTACTGGAATATAATTTCACGAAGACTTTCTTCTTGACAGTTACTTTTAATCCATCTGTGCTTTCGGATACACAACAGTTCGACAGGGAATATAATATACGTAACATCCGCCATTCATACAGCTGCACACACAACGAGCGGCCTAACAAAAATTTAGCATTGCTCACCAGGACATGCTGCGCCCGAACAGGAGGGCAGCCCAAGTCTAACCCCCTTAGTCACGTTTTTCGTGACGCTTCCCTATTTTCCCTGTGCACACTATAATTGACATTTCGGTGCATTTTTTTAGGGAAGCCCCCTTCAGCCTTTCTCAGTCTGCTATATGTCAGTGACTGATATGTGGCAAATCCAAGAGAAGAAAGGGCTTCCCATGGATAGATTTGAAGAAAGCCTTTGACAAAGTCTGGAAAAAGGGTTTGATGAATAAATGGAAAAACTGAAAAGTCAATGGAAGAAGTACAAGGTGAAAGCATACTTCCCCAAAACAGAAGAGCCCGAGTACAGATAGACGGACTAAAGAGCAAGAAAGTACTACGGGTCACGGTGTTTCCCCAGGGCGGAGTCTGTCCCCCACACTTTTTCTAATCTTCATCAATGATCTTGTTGCTAATCTCCCGCATGGAATTAAAGCGGCAATGTACGCCAATGCCCTGGTTCTATGGGCACAAATGAACATGCATCATTTGGCACCAGATTGCTACAAAGAGCTGTAGATACATTTGTTGGATTGGCAAATAGATGGTGTGTCAGCATAAACACTGACAAGTGCAGCACCACCCTATTTACCCTCTCTCCAAACAAAAGTCAGGCCCATCCAGATAAACGGAAACCACCCAAAGAGAAGATAAAAAACCCAAACTACCTTGGAGAACATTTGATGGCAGGGACAGGAGAAAGCACATCAACAAAGCAGTAGCAAAAGCCAGAAGGAAAATAAGCCATCCGGAAAGCTAAGGGAACCACCGGGGAGCCAGTGGGAAAATATTAGCAAATTTTTTCAACAGAGCATACGACCACACCGGAATACGGGCAACTGCGTGGTGTTCGGCATCAAAAACCACACTACAAGAGTGGACAAAGTGCAAAAATCAAGCACTTAGAGGCACCACAGGAGGATGAGATCAACCTCGATAGTGGAAATGGAAAAAAGGAGGGGGGGACAAAGCACTGAGTAAAGCGCAGAGATACGAAACGCTAATCCAAGCAGAAAAGTTCCTCATCTTGCCAGGCCACCTATGAAGAACAGATTTGAAAACCTAGCTATGGGGCGGTTGAAAAGAAGTAGTTTTATCCACCAGGCCAAACGACTCTGCAGAGAAACCACCGATCTCCCCACAGTTAGTACCCCCTAAAAAACTATTCCAGAGCGAAACTCGTGGAAAGGAGCATAGACTATCATTACAAACCCAGACAAAAGGAGAGGATTATTTGACAAGGAAGAAAGAACAGTGTGCAGCGCAGAAACAGCCACTCAGTTCCTTGAGAGAATACCACAGGACCTCGGATCCGAGTCTACACAGTTGGGTCAGCACAAAATGCTGTTCGAAATGGAGGAGCGGGATTTTACATAGAATACACAAATAATACTAGGGACACAGCTAGAGACCGACAGGAAAGTACTCCCAAATAAACGATGCTGAAATTGAGGCAATCAAGATAGCACAGAGAAATTATAAATACAGCAATGGTACAAAACCCTGTGGTGCTATGACAGATGAAAAACAGTATTCGAGGCGCTCCTGTCTGGGAAATGGCCCGTACTAAGGACACTACTTTCTGAACTTAGTAGTCAGCATAAGGTCACCATACAGTGGATACCATCCAGTGGAGTACCCGGAAACGACAGAAACTGATCAATTGGCTAAGTAAGGAGCCAAAAAAGAACAGCTGATGTGCCCGTTACATACCACCAAAAGAAAAGAATGATCAAATCAGTCAGAAAGCCACCAAAAAACCCGCTCAAGATGACTACCACGTTATGAATACCAGAACAAGAATTATTCTGCGCCTCAGATTAGGGCACAATAGATTACGTAATCACATGTATACAAAATTCAAGATTTGGGGAAAAGCCATGTGCACATGTGGTTTGGGGTCGCAGACAGCAGAGCACATACTCCAAGACTGCCCAAAAAAATAAATTTTCTAGGCAAACCTTCTGGCCTAGAGAGACGACAGTGGAAGATAAACTCTAGGGACCACTGTGTGAACTGAAAAAGACAGTTCAATTTATACAAGAGACATCATTGCAGTTATAGAAATATAGACATATTTCAAGCGAACGAAAGAAGAAGAAGATTATTTCAAGATCGCGTTAATACAAGAACCGATCACTTGATATTGTTTTTCCCTTCATACTGTACGGTTCTGTCCGTCTAACCCTTCTAAAATTCATTTTGTAAAGTAAGTAGACCCACAAATCATGTTTTATGTGGACGTCTAGACTTGTTTTAGTATGTGCTATTAAATTTAGCTTCCATTATTACGTATATTACGGTATACTGTGTAGGGCGGGGGAGCAATTTTTAGGTAGGAAATATGAAAGAGGGGAATGACGTTTGAAAATATGGTGAGGGGGCGGACCAAAATTTTGGGAGGGAAAACGTTTTAAAAGGGGGGGGGGGGGGG